>BLKR01003629.1:0-137166 GCA_011170035.1 Teleogryllus occipitalis | reverse complement strand
GCTAGGGGTCTTAAGGTACTTCCCACTCTCTCACGCAATGTGAAGTAATGTTACTTGAACACTAAACAAGTGAGCCACAATTGTAACGGTCACATTCCCATTTCTCATTCTTTCGAAAATAAAAACTAGTGGAGCTAAAGCAGCACGTACTTTCTCGCCATTTGTATTGAAAATTAAATTTTTTAGCCCTACAATATTCTTCGAAAGCAGTATGCTTAGAAAGCAAAATAATTAAAAGTTAATAAATAAGACAATACTACTAATGTTGGAAAATGAAAATAGATAGAAAAATATTAAATAGTAATTATTAAACACTATGGTATTGTATATTACCGCGAAGAAAAGGCAGCCGTCATCATCGCTTTCTGTTGTCAGTGCAGCGTTACAACAACAAACAATAACTGCTCATCTATTCATTTTCATATTTAACACAATTTACAATGAAACAACTATAATATAAATGTAATAATATGGAATAAAATACAAATTCGAACTTGCGTATCATCCAACAGCCTCAAAAGACTTCTAAATTTACGATCAGGAAGCGCAAGATTTTCAGAACGGGCGATTAATTTTCATGCCCAATTACTAAAAAAATACTCTATTTTCGAAAACTTCAACATGACTATTTGAAGAACCGTTTTTGATGTACACATTTCATTAAGAAAACATGTACCTTCATAATTGTAGTTGTGGGAAGTCGCCGAAACAATTTTGAATTTTTTCAATTTTCGACAAATCACAGTTTTCAACCACCATCCGCCATTCTCTTAAACGTCCTTCAGACTATCCAACCTCAAAATTTAATCAAAATCGACGGCACCATTTTTTTTTCAATTTTGGAAATGTCCTACGAGCTTAATGTAAGGTTTCCCCCGAAATTAAAATATCGATTTCAAATTCAAGGGTCCGCGAGATCAGCCATATCAATTGAGGAATATCAGTTTCGGAGAAAATCATTTGGACGGTTTATCCGCTAGTGTTCTTCACAGACGTTTTGCCGTCAATCGGGTTTTGAGTATCAAGGACCCACAAAACAGGGGTTCCGGTTACGCCACGACTTAGAGGATGTTTTTATGAATTTAGCAACTGTATTTATCTAATTTTTCGTTGTCAAGACCGTGCAAAAAGAGTTTTTCGGCTGAAAAACTCCGTTTTTTTGCAAAGCATTACATTCTCTTCTTAAGCGTGAAGAAGTAAAAACCAGCACTCTCTTTATATCCTTTAAGCAAACTGCATCGTTGAAGTCCCGTTGTAGCCGCTACAATGTTCGTTTTGAATTCTTCTAGGATCAGATGGGACCTCTAACTCGCTGTAGTTACAGGAAACCCGAATTATCTGAAAAAAAACACATTAAAATACAGTAATTGATTTCTCTGAAGATAAAATATTGCAACAGTTTCTTAAGTCCTAATTATATTCTCCACTAAAATTAAGTAAGCAGTAATGATGAAATCCCGTCTGGTCCGCAACGCAAGACGTAAGAAAACTTAAGATTATTGGAATTTCTGAATAAATACGGTATGTACCTGACTGTTGTTCAGCAACCTTTTGGGGCCGGTGGAGCGAAATATTAAGTAAATGTCCGCGCTCGTCGTGGTGTGAGCGTGGAACACATCCTACAGTCGAAACGTAATGCACTCTGCAAACGGTTATTTTTGTTCTTGCCTGGATCAGATAAAAAAGGGGGAATGGGATATAGAGTCCAAGATTTACTAATGAACATTACTTAAATTGGTTCTACCTCCACTTTCGAGACGAAAAGACTGGTCAGACAACAAAAGGTTGAGGTAAAAAAAACTTAATAGTGGCCTAAGGATTTTGAAGTAGTGTATTTATTGTAGGTTTTCCTACGTGTATGGCTACGTGTATGGCTACGTGTATGGCTACGTGTATGGCTACGTGTATGGCTACGTGTATGGCTACGTGTATGGCTACGTGTATGGCTACGTGTATGGCTACGTGTATGGCTACGTGTATGGCTACGTGTATGGCTACGTGTATGGCTACGTGTATGGCTACGTGTATGGCTACGTGTATGGCTACGTGTATGGATGCGTGTATGGCTACGTGTATGGCTACGTGTATGGCTACGTGTATGGCTACGTGTATGGCTACGTGTATGGCTACGTGTATGGCTACGTGTATGGCTACGTGTATGGCTACGTGTATGGATGCGTGTACGAAAGTGTATGATCCGAGAAATCTGAAAATCTTATTAAAATGCAGGATTGCACGTACCTAACAATGATGATTAGCTTTCTTTCAACTTAACAAATTGGAATTTATTATAATGATAATCAAAATGAATTCATCTTTGGTCATGGCCAGTTTTCTCTAAATTACAATAGATATAAATCTTTGTTATTTATTCGTGGGTCTTCGCACACTCATCACTTCTTCGTTCGATGGCGCCCCGTAGAACCTTCTCCGTCGACGCAGCAGAACCTTGCTTCTGGATAAAGTCCTCGCCTTATGTCCGTGTCTGGTTCCAAATTCTCCCGGCGATACTATTATAATCCGTGACTTCTCTCACTTGCGTCTCGGGTGGACGCCTAGACACGGATTTACTTCATACAAGAACGTTCTATCCTAATATAAGAAACGATACTTAACTTTATACAACTGTTAATTAGTCTTTCCTCAATCTAGTAAAATATATCAGGAGCCGACCCGCTCATCACCGCGTTTCTCAAACGAATTAATGTTCTTCTCAAAACTCGGAAGCATCCGAATTTTATATCTTTTTATTTTGTCTCTCAAAACAATGCTTATTCCGCCTCTGCTCTGTCATTTCAACCTAACGAAAATGATCCTTAATGCCGGTTGTTTATCACATAGCGACCCCTCGCGATCGTCTATTGACATCCCTATATTCTGTGTCATATAAAATGACATTTCCATAATAAAAATGGTTCATTTTGTATATCACAGTATGTACCACGGGCCTTGACTGGTTCTAATGACAAAAAGCCCTTAGGCCAACAGCACTCTGACTTTTTGTCGTCGCTCCATCGTTAGATCCCTTATAACGCCCTTGGCGCATAAATAACTATTAATTTTTTGTTGACAAAGTGCAGGAATCACACGCTTAGTAAGTGATGGTTAAGGAGTAAGATTTACTGAAACGTTTTGTAGGTTTACTTTATAATAACTATTGTAAATGTTTTAAAACAGGATTGCATCTCGCCTTGCGCGATCGATTTCTTATTCCGTTTTCGTCTTAGAAGAGCATTCCACACTATTGTGTGTTCATATTCATTTATCCCCTCCATTGAAAGTGAATTAAATGATGCGTTTAAAATATTTAACAGAAATGTTTGAGCAATAAACGGTGTCAAGAGATTCGCTGACTCCTTCCAAATTCGTTATCCATCGTTGCGTATTCACCCGCCGACCAGATAACAGGTCTAGTACTGGAATCGTTCGTTCTCGGTAATGGCCAAGCCGGACTAACATTTTCGAACTGGTCACGCTTGTCTAGTCATCAAGAACGATTGGAACTGGATATCTTTTTGTTCGGCTGTAATCCCTGTCGCCCTCCCACCACGGAGCCCAACAAGGATACACTCCATTTGGGTGCTAGGAATCTCACGGGGGTATAGCAAAGAGTAGCACGGTACACTCACCGTGACCCCCTACTCACTCTGGCGTTCAGTCAATCGGGCAGGACATAGTCCGGCCCGATTGATCGGAAGTGAGTGAGAGCTCTAACTGCTCGCATAGAAGAGGACGAGACTGAAGCCAGTGTATTGGATCATGGCGGAAGTTAGCTATGGATGAAGTGTAGCACTAGAAAAGAAAATGAAGAATCAAGCTGACATCTCAACCGTCAGGACACCCATTCCTGACGGCAAACAGTATACAGTATACACGGTGGGCGTTCAGCATACAGAGAAATAAATGATACGGTGATAAAAGAGCGAATGGGAAATGAAATGGAGATTAATTTGATGGAAGATGTAGAAACGAACACATGAGAGCCTTTCCTGCATCCGTGAAAATGTGGACCGACCCAACTCGGAGTATTTTTCAGAGACACTGGTTAATCTTGCATAGAATTCATGAAAAGTATGTGCATTGAATAATACAACACAATCAATCCTTACCTGTATGATTTAGTGCAATAATTTAGAGGGTTCAAATTCCCAGCGCTCTCACTTGTCATCAATTCAGAACTTTCCGAAGTATGAGTTTTTGGTACATTTGCCAACCCCGTTAACACACAGTTGACTTGGATCTTTCTGGTCACAAATTTTACATCCTACCTGAAAAAATAATCATAAATATGTAATAATATAAATAAGGTAATCATAATTATAAGGTAAATAAAAGGGCAATATTAGGACATTCTCGTAAGAGCATAGTAAATGCAGTACCCTCAGACTCTAGAAAGTAGTCTATGACTACCCGTTTGTTTATTAATTAATCTAATTAAACAATGAAGTATCTCGCATTGTCAATTTCCCAACAGTGGTCTATTGTAATTATGGAATGCACGTCCCTCTCTTGCACGTTGCATGCAATTCAAGGGTTTTGAAAAATATCGAACAAATACTTACTCAATAAAATGTTGCGATATAAACATTTAATTAATAAAATCATACTGAAATGTCACAGTAAGTATTCAATGAAATTATGTCGGAAAGTTATCAGCAACATCTTGCTCTTATCGGAGATGTGACAGGAAAATTCGAACACACTTAAGAGTTAAATTGCATATTGTAATTTGAGATTGCTCCTCCAGCTCACTTCCAAGTACATTTGATGACTCACATTTCTGAAAAATTACATAATACATTTTCTTCTTTTTCTTCTTACTTTCTTCTTCTTCTTTTTCTTCTGCTCCTTCTTACTATTATTTACGAAGACAGTGATAGAACATATACTCCATAAAATGCAATCTGTCGGAAAAAAGATAAATTCTTATTACCACAATATCAACGCCTTCATATACATTGTATGAAAAGCAAGCTATCTGAAAAGGAAATTTAACACTTATCACTTACCATTGACATTGAAGGAAATACAAATCCCTAGAAAAGAAAATTCCCAACTTACTAGGACAAGTATTTTATTGACCTAAATTTAAATTAACTAAATAATTCATTCATACCTAACTTCTCTTAAAAAATCCTTTAAAATATATCAAACCATTTTGTCATTGTGATTTTATCCGGATACTGGAATTTCGTGGGAAAGCAGCTGCTACCTGCCGACGGAGCGTAGGGGCGGTGCGAGCAAACCATGGGTCGTGCTGCAATTGTCTTTTAACCAACCAATACCACTTTCATTCACAGAAAATCTTGCATTGGCTGCAAATTCTAGAGTCACTACTGATTTATCACATACGTTCCATGAAATACTAGAACCATAAAATAGATGGATATTATTTCCACAAAATTGTACTGCCTTGGAGTACGTTGCATGAAAAGGCAGCCTATTAAGTTCTACCGAAGAAAATGCAATGTTTTGGACATGCATTTTGTGCATGCATTTGTATTGGCATTACATACATGAAATAAAAGTTGCCTCAAAATTATGCAAAACTGTTAGCAACAGTAATTTGTAATGGTAGTGCACACAATTTGAGCCGTGTAAGTACCTGAAAATAAATCAATGGTTGTTTCAGAAAATAGTGACAAATTCTCTAATTGTACATGTTGTACACTCAATAATAATGTACCACAACGATTTCTCACGTAACCGCTCACTCGGTTTCTAATGCCCCTTCTTTGGAATGGGTTCTGCAGCTCGCAAGCAGGTTTCGTTAAATACAGCTTACCTAAAAATAAACAAAATTCTCATTACTGATGCAATGTGGCAACGCTTTTCTGGAGTCGTAATACAGTGTGTACTAACATGGATACCACCAGTGATCTTTCTGAAAAAAGATGTATTCATCAATTTTATTGTATTAATATATGTATTAATTCACTAATAAAACTCTGAAAATACCATTGGTGAATTCCCAATATTGCCGCACACTCGCATTAAATCTGGGTTGATATGGTACCTCCAACTTTCTCACGAGGCACCGCCTACACAAACAATTCCAAACAAATACTAATTGAATTATGATTTACGGGCAAATTCACATTAGCCTCATATTCTATTTACGAAGAAGCAAGGAGATTACGAAGCAGTCGTGCATGCTGTGAATAAAATTATCAATGCACGCGGAGTCGGAAGCTTCTTTTAATAATTTTTTAACTCTGAACAATGTTGATTGAATTATGGTGAAAATTCCATCACCTTTCTGTGTAAATGCTTCGGGTATATTAATCTCATTAATCCATGATGCAACGATGAATTCTCGATGCGACCATCCTTATTGGGACTTTTCAGTGTATTTGGAATGGGATGGATCCTGCAGTTCGCAAACATTTCATTAAATACCGGCTTCCTAGAAAGAGCAAAATATACATTTATTATCAACACAACAAGCCGGCGGCGCTAGCCGAATGCGTTTACTACGCTCCGTGAAGTCACGAAGGTTAAGCGCATTCGAGACTCGCGGGTTCGCGGTTGGGTGACCGGCCAGGAACCCCGGGACCTAACGTCGTCGAGCCCCTGGCCGAAGGGATAAAAGGCAATGACTGACTGCGACGTGACGAGACTTGACAAATATTAAAAAGTAGCACTTTAATGGAGGATTACTCCCCTGTGCTAAAAGCGCTCAACGCCCCTTAAGGGGGCTTGGAGACGCGTTGCGTCAAGGTGGGGACGCAACAAATTAAAAAAAAAAAAAAAAAAAAAAAACATTACATCAACGTCATTACATCAATACAGCAACGTTTTCACGAGCCAAAATGCAGTACTTACCACTATACTTGTCATCAGTTATCAGCCTGTTTGTTGCGTTAGACAAGTAAATAGGAATAAATACATTAATTCACTAATAAAAATACGTAGAATACCTTTGATGAATTCCTAACACACACACTCACTCTCGAGTTTACAATGAACTTGCGTGGATATGGCACCTCCACCTTTCATGTTAAGTACAAACTACCTAAAAATATCAAACAAGTACTTATTGACAATGAATAATGATTTAATGCAAATTCTTCCTTTCTTCAACAAATAGAGAGCCAAGTAACTCTTCAGTGCAACGTAGCTTCCTATGCTGTGAATCAAATTGTCGGTGCACATGAAGCGAGATTGTTTTGTCAACATTTAATAATAATTATTAAAGAAACACTGATGATTAATGGAATAATGGTGATTCCATCATATTAAGTATTAAAGCTGAATTCTTGATGCAACTATCCTTATTGAGACTTCTGAATGAGCATGTAAGAAGATGGTTCCTCCATATTTCAACCGTTGTACGAAATGGAATATGCCTGGAGAGAATTGCCATCAACGTATCACAGACTTCAGATACAGCAACACTGAAATTGAATAAAACGACACGTCTCAAAAATAATGAGGAATTATTAATTGAATTGTATCGATATAATTCCAGCTCTCTTAATTTTATTTTGTAACTTTTATACCTCCTCTAAGGTAGTTCCCCCAGTGCGCAGACGTTCCACGAAACAATTTACAAGAAAATATCACAGGAATACTTACAAACATTTGCTTTGTTGTCACCGATATGACAAAATACAATCTGTCTGAAAAATAATGAAACATATTACTAATTAATTGCCATTAGATAACATACAAACCAATTAATAAGAATTACAACAAAATACCTAACAAATGCTTTTGATGGTCTACATCATGTGCGTCGGAATACTTATACTGCATCAGCTCGACCGGCAGTTGACTTACTTAATGCCAATGTGAAGTTGCTCCTCAACTGATGCACATTCAATATTCTTGTGACTTCTCCGTCAACCATAGAAACATTCATTGCAATAAGAATTGCAAAACTTTCAGTCCCAAGTGCAGGCAGAGATCGACATTTCCGCCATCAGAGTACGGAACACATCCAAGCTTTTAAGTTGAAAATTGTCTGTGTGTGCGCTTGTGTCCATCAACACGTCTGCGTACGTGCGCGTCTATTCGTCCGTGTTTCCGTATGCCTGTCACTGCCCGCCGCTCTGTGCTTGTGTGCGCGTGTGCGCGCGCGCCCATCCTTGCGTACGCACGTATGTCCGCCTGTATTCCGGTCCGTCCGTCCATCGTTCCGTCCGTCCGTCCATCCATCGTTCCGTCCGTCCGTCCATCCATCGTTCCGTCCGTCCGTCCGTCCGTCCGTCCGTCGTTCCGTCCGTCCGTCCGTCGTTCCGTCCGTCCGTCCGTCGTTCCGTCCGTCGTTCCGTCCGTCCGTCCGTCGTTCCGTCCGTCCGTCCGTCGTTCCGTCCGTCCGTCCGTCGTTCGTCCGTCATAGTCCGTCGTTCCGTCCGTCCGTCGTTCCGTCCGTCCGTCGTTCCGTCCGTCCGTCGTTCCGTCCGTCCGTCGTTCCGTCCGTCCGTCGTTCCGTCCGTCCGTCGTTCCGTCCGTCCGTCGTTCCGTCCGTCCGTCGTTCCGTCCGTCCGTCGTTTCCGTCCGTCCGTCGTTCCGTCCGTCCGTCGTTCCGTCCGTCCGTCGTTCCGTCCGTCCGTCTTCCCGTCCGTCCGTCGTTCCGTCCGTCCGTCGTTCCGTCCGTCCGTCGTTCCGTCCGTCCGTCGTTCCGTCCGTCCGTCGTTCCGTCCGTCCGTCCGTCGGTTTGTCCGTCCGTCGTCCGAGTCCGCACGTACGTCAGTCCGGAACTATACATTGCACATCACCTCGCGTCTCTTCATTTGGAGAATTTTCCTCAAGTATACTTGATATTACTTAAGATGATTCCAAGCAAAGCAATCCTCGAGATCAATTGTTGAATTTTTAATATTAATTCATATAACATACAATTGGCTCTCGACGAAGTGAAATCTTTTTAAAACCGTTGATATAAACGTTTGCTGTAAATTTAGAAAATGACTAATCTAAACCAATACAATAGGTTTCTTTCATCTGTTTATGTTAAATGTACTCTAACCATTTTATCAATAGAGAGTCAATTTGTTAAATTTGTTAACAGCAAGGATAAATGTTTTGAAAGAAAAGATGAAGAATTGTCAAAATCTCGACAGTACTTACTGTAATTAAATTGCAAGAACTTCATATGTTGCAACATATAGTTTCTCTGAAGTGCAATCATGCATATATATTTCTATGGAGTTGTAATGAAATATCATGACACAATCGACATGAAGAAAACTTAAAAATCTATTAGAACCATTCTGCAATTGCATTTTACACGCCGCGAAAAATACATGCTGCCTGAAAAGCCCTAAACAATTTACAACACAATTTTCAAAAACCGAATTATCCATTGTATGGTATACCCTGAAAAAGAAAACAAATTAATATAAACCAAAACCTTAAAATCGTAAAAGCGAAAGTTTGAATAAAATAAAATGTGGAAAACTATTCATATTATTTAAACTTTGAATTGTAAAAGCGTTAAATAATTTCTATAAAATTTAACCAATTTGAAAAAAGACATACGTACCAACAATGATTTGAAAGGTCACTCAGATTGTTCGAAATCTAAGGTATCTGAAAAAACAACTTATTGACAGCATTATAATGGCAAAATTCAATAACCGTCAAAAAACCAAAGTACCATACTAAGAATTACCTACACAATCACTTACGCCATGACGTTTCAATGCCTTTGAGTTGGGTTAGTTCCTCCAGCTCACAAATGTCAATTTATTGAAAGATGCCTGCCAATTTTGTGGCTTAATAGTAAATTTTTAATACAAACGAAGTACCTGATCCTAATGAACTACCATGAGTTCTCGACACGTCCGCCCTTGCTATGACTTTTCAATGCATTTCAGTTGTAAATTTTTCCAGTAAGCGTGCAGCCTTACATGTAAACTACCTGTGAACAAATAAATTCTAATCATTGAATGAATAGTGGCAGCAATATTTCATGGGAAAGCTTTTTGTGTACTCATCTGAATGATTATGAACAATGTTTCGAATAATTCTCTAAACGGTCGGTCGCTCTTGCTCGTCAATTTTAGAGAATCACGATCTTAAAGGGTCTCTCCAGCTCACACCCGTTTCAATAATATCTATGAAAAAACTTCAGTTTGAATTTTAGGGACAATTTTACACTTTTTGATGGGTGGTCACTTCCCTTTCTGAAATAAAAGAAGCAGTAACATTAAATTTAATGAAGAAATATAAAATTACTAGTATTACAATAATATTACTTGCAAGAACAAACATTTAAAAACGAAAAATCAACATTTCTAAATCATCGATGATGGCACAGAAGCTTGAAAGATAGCGTCCCAGCACGCCTTCCACCAAGAATTACTCGAGCGCAGTGCACGGTTTGCGTTTTCAATACACAACATTGCGCTTCAATCCTAATCCTGAGAATAGTTTCCATCCCTAACTTTGTAATTTATTTGAAAGACAGACTGTGTGCAAAGCAATGAGCCTACGGACTGACCAGCGCACCAGACCACGCACCACACCACGCACCACACCACGCACCACACCACGCACCACACCACGCACCCCACCACGCACCCCACCACGCACCACACCACGCACCACACCACGCACCACACCACGCACCACACCACGCACCACACCACGCACCACACCACGCACCACACCACGCACCACACCACGCACCAGATCACGCACCAGATCACGCACCAGATCACGCGTGTGCCTACATAGTCTACCGACTTTTGCCGAAAGCAGCGAGACTGACGACGGCAAAGCCGTCGAAAGCCGGCTATCTTAATAAAAATAATATGTTTACGAAGATGACCCCTTATTTCTTCTCATAAGAACGTCAACACCACCACATCGGAATTCCCACAAACCCATTAAGCAGGGACGAGCTCACACGTCACACTGAATCCGGGAAACGTACATAAACCGACACAGACTACGAGCTACCCTGGTGTGGAGGATGAGATTGGCCAGATGCGAAGAAGTTGTACTTGAAGCTATGTCTCTGCCAGGAATGGCGTCAGATGCCAGCAGAAGGTGAGAGGGAAGAAAGTAGAGAATTATTCCGACATCAATTTAAATCCCGAAAATCAACACATTACAAACTTAGGTACGGTACTCAGTATAATGAAGAATTAATCAAGTTAAATTAACACACAAAATAATAAACTGTAAAATGCATCATGCGGTTTCATGCTATTCACATAGTAATATTTAACTGCACCATAATTACATATACACGAGTTGTATTTCTCAGATATATAAAAACCAAAAAATCGAAGAAAACGAAATCCAGTTGCATTGAAAAAACTGCGCACTCTTTAGAAATAATGTCCAGAATCTTCCAAACCAAACATCAATTCAAAGCGTAATGCATTATATGCAGCTAGTTAGAGCTAAGTATATTCTGCATTAAAAAAATTGCCACTTCACGATTAGTTTATAATAATCGGTTTTCATCCTAAAACATTAACCCTCGGGCAAACGAGCCCCGTTGGCAACTGGAAAGTACCCAACACTAAAACCAAACAGTACAGTGGCCACGAATTACAATATTCACTTATTCCATGCAATACAATATTCACTTATTTCACGCAATACAATATACACTTATTTCACGCAATACAATATTCACTTATTTCACGCAATACAACATTCACTTATTTCACGCAATACAACATTCACTTATTTCACGCAATACAACATTCACTTATTTCACGCAATACAACATTCACTTATTTCACGCAATACAACATTCACTTATTTCACGCAATACAATATTCACTTATTTCACGCAATACAATATTCACTTATTCACGCAATACAATATTCACTTATTCACGCAATACAATATTCACTTATTCACACAATACAATATTCACTTATTCACACAATACAATATTCACTTATTCACACAATACAATATTCACTTATTCACACAATACAATATTCACTTATTCACACAATACAATATTCACTTATTCACACAATACAATATTCACGCCACACTGTATTCACGCAACATAATATTCACCAAACAAAATATTCATGCAATTATAGTACAATAATCACACCATACTATAACGGAAACAATACCGATTATTATAAATTATTTATACCGAAGAAAAATTTTACAATTCAAAATATATTTAGTACAATCCAGCGGCTAATTATTATACTATATGATTTGATAATATGATTTGGTTGATGGCTTTAAATTTGCTCTTCCCCCTCCGCTGACATTCGCACTGTGGTCTTTGTTGATAGGATTTAAAATAATATATTACCAAAAAAATTAATGTCTGAAATTTGGAATTGAAGAACTAGCACTACCACTAACAATTATTTTCAACGAAGTGCTGCGTTTATTACAAGACGTTCTACAAAAATGTCGGATAATTTTGGAATTAACATTGATGGGGAAAAAAATTATCTAAATTAATTTTTGCAGATGACGTTGTCTTAATTGACAATTCATCTAGAGAACTGCAAGCAATGCTCTCAACTTCCGATTCTTAGTAAGGAAGTAGTCTACAAATAAATCTCAGAAAACACGACAAATAGCACAAAAGAAAATTTCTGTTGGTGCAGAAAAAAATTAATAGGTGAATGAATACATTTATCTAGGATAATTATTGTCTTTCAATAATAACACAAAAGAATTAACCAGATAAATTTGTGCATCATGGTCAACATTTTCGGGATTAAAATTTATTATTTTAAACAAATCTTACACCTTGCGAATAAAGTGATAAATCATAAATACTTGTACTTCCGGCGCTCGCATACGGTTCGCAAACATGGGCACTAGCACAAAGAAACAAATGTTATTAATGTCTGCCTCCGAAAAATGGAAAGAAAACATTTAAACATTACCCTGGCAATTAGAATACGAAATGAAGACATAAGAGAAACAACACAAATTATGGACATCGTTACCACTGTTCGGCATCAAAATGGGTTGGGCAGGGTCACATCATGCGATTATCCCATACCCGCTGGACACACCTAATTACCTCTTGGGATTCAAGAGTTCGGCAGACAGAAGAGCTTGTCGTAAGAACTGAAAATGCTGTTTGGCAGAAATGGTTTACCTCTGCAAGGGATCGTCAGAAGTGGAAGGCCATGTCTAAATCCAACACAATGAACGTACACTAGATTATTCAATTTCTCGCCAACTTGATTGTGCCAATTTAGAAAGTAGTACAATGAAGGACTAGTTAATTAGATTTAAGTAGTGAAGTCAAACTGAACAGTGATATATTTGACAGTGACAAAGTGAACAAGGTTACTTAGCATTTACATTTTCTTATTTTGTGTGTAAATAGCGTCCTTATAAGGAAGTTCCCGAATTGGGTGCTCGAGAATTCTACCATTGCGTAATCCACCCAACAACCGGAGGCCCTTGCACTCTATGGGATTGTAACGTGCTATAATACCAATAATAATAATAATAATAATAATAATAATAATAATAATAATAATAATAATAATAACAATAATAACAATAATAATAATAATAACAACAATAATAACAACAATAATAATAACAATAACAATAATAATAATAATAACAATAATAAAGTAATTGTGCAGCAGCAATTTTTACTTTCCCACGTACGTACTTTTCAATATGTGTAAAGTACCTTGGAATAATTTTTTGTATGATGTAACAAGAAACTAGTGGTTCTGTAACACATTTTATCACATTTGTGATATACCAAAATGACGAACCATTTTTATTATGAAAATGTCATTTTATTTGACAGAATATAGGAATGTCAAATTTCTCGCCACTCCGTACGGATGGCAGATTGAATAATTGGTTGCAGAGTAAGAAGCAACAATTATGAACTTCGAACCCCAATTAACTGAGCCAGTACAACATAAATTTGGAATGAGAGATATTTAAATTACGTAGGAATCATTAGGTTTCAAGTGTAACTGGCGATCAAATCCCATTTATCAGTAATAATTGTGTTTCAAAATGTCGCTCCAAGTACAACTTGTTTTTTAATAGAAAGACTGGGCTTGTTTCAAATTATCACCAGTCAACGTCAGGCATGTTTCACATTATTTCCAAATTTGAAATTTCCGAAAATTCAGGGTGTTCAACGAAAACGAGACTAGCGCCATTATTTTAAGCGTTCTCTGGTTCCTCGGTGGAAAAAATTTAAGAAAAGATTTGGAGCGGTTTTTGTGAAATTTCTTTTTATAAATATGCCTGAATTTCAATCACAAATTACGCGAAATAAACTAGGTTTTATGAAAAACTTGCCAATAACCTTTTTTAAAGACGTAATTTTTCACAAAACATTAAGGCAAAAATCTCATCTTCAACTTTGTAGTTTTACCATGTCAACCTTTTGTAAGTTTCGAAAATACAGAGTTCGCCGGAAATGAGACTAGCACCAATTTTTTATCGTCCTTTGATACATACGAGGAGAAAATTTAAAGAAAAAATTGGAGCCACTTTTCCGTAACAATGTTTAAAAAAATTAAAAATTGCCTTCATTTCACGCAAATTACGCTAAAAAAACTATTTTCGAAAAACTACCTGACCTTATTCGAAAATCCCTCTAAAGAACAGATTATACAGTAATAAATTTCTTATCACCAATATTTGGAGACATATTTTAGAAGATATTGAAAAAGTTGAGGTTTTACGTAAGTACCCTCAAAAATAAAAATATCCTTTTCAAACACACAAGGCCTTGAGTTCATTTAAATCGATGGGGCAATGTCAATTTTGGACTCAATCGGCAGAACAGTTTCGGCGTTTGCTTGGATCACGGACAGACGGACATTTTGCAGTCAAGGATTTTTCGGTATCAAAGAGCCACAAACCATGAATTCTCACTACATAATGTGTTAGAGAAAGTAATTTTCTATACATAGGAATAAGATTTATAATTTTTTCATTGTCAGGATCCGGCACTAAATTTTTCTGACGAAAATTCGCCATTTTCCGTTGCGCGATTAGAATACTTTATCTTCTTTCGAAGTAAAGAAGAGAAAGTAAAAACTGATATGTGCTGGGCCAGTTACAATTTACTAAATAAGTGCATAAAACTACTGGAATTTGGGAACCTTTAGTACCTGGCACATAAGTTCTGTATCCTGGAGGCAGTATACATAAATTTGGTTAAAGGCTATGAAACTTATTTGTGCCAAGAAGTTTTTTTTTTTTTGTGCCAAGATTCATCAGTCAGCTTGCTTCTATCTGGAGTCCACTGAACCTTTGTAAGATTAAAATGTCTCCAGATTTGGGTTGTGAACAGGTCTCAAATTTTCAAAATCTTCTGTGTCTTTGGTAGCAATGTTTCGTCTAGATTCAGAACTCTGCAGCCCCTACATGGTGAATTGAATGCATTTTTATTTTACAACTTTGTAAATACAACAGTTGAATAACCTTATATATATATATATATATATATATATATATATATATATATATATATATATATATATATATACATTATACACACTAAGAATGTAATAATACGCTACAAACTGAGCCCTTTCCTGTATTTATCAAACAGACTGATCCTTTCTGCTTTGCCCCTTAATAATCACCTCACTTTACCCTGAATATTCCACCTTGCCCACATTCTTCCTTCTTCAAAAACCAGTCATCACTAGAATATGTTCCCGATCTTCCTCCTCCAACTCACAGATCCTGCTTTTCCCCCCTCATTAAGCCAATATTTACTCGATCTCAGTTCATTACCTAACCTGTATCTTGCCATCCTGATTCTGTCTTTCCTTACATTTAGCTTATAAATAGCTGAGAATTTCATCCATCTGAATAATTTTAAACCATTTATTAAAATTTGAACTTATGTGTTCGTAGTCTTCCTGTAATAACTGATCCTTATCTCTCTGGATCTATTGTTTACTTAAGTCTTTTCCTTCTCTTAACCTTGACACTTCCAATGAATAACATTTATTATTCCAAACACTTACCCCTTTCCAATCAAATTTCTCAGTCTCTACGTTTTCATCTATTCCCCAAACAACTTGCGTTAATAACTCATTAACCTCTCTTCTAATCCTTTCCTCAAACTTACATGCCATTTTGCCCATCTCTATTTTCATTTTTTGCCTGTCTCCCATCTTATCATGTAACCAGATGGGCAATAGTCTGTTCCTATCATCCGTCTTAAAAGTATTTCATATGTTGCTTCTAGTTTCCTTTTTTCCTTGCATCTGCAAATTGCTGCCCCCACCTCAAAATAGAACCAACAATGCTGTCATATCCTCATACCCTTTGCCCAAAAATCCCTGTATCTACTCTTAATTATACCCCACACTTTTATAGCCACCATCCCCTTATTTTCTATTATAGTAGCCTCCTCCCTTGATAAGCCAAAATTCTAAATATTTATAGTGTTTCATCATTTCTAACATACTTGCTTTCCATATAATTTTCTCACATTTACTCTTCTTTCTGCCCTTTTTAAACTCCATCTCTTTAGTCTTCTCCGTATTTAATTCAAGTTTTCTATTCTCTAAACATGTTTCTAATCTCATCATCTGGTTCAAGTTCTTGGTATATCAGCTAATAATAAATCAGCATAAGATAAAGACTAAATTTTTCATTTACTAATCAATAACCCACCAACCTCTTCATTGACTACTCGTATAAACATACCATATATAAATTGAAAAAGGGACTCGATGGGCAGTCCTGTCTAATCCCTTTGTTGATCCAAAATCCAGCTTAATTTACCTTCTATCACCCTGTAACTTGTTTCTTTGTATATTAACTTCAAGCAATGAATGATTTCATAGATTCCTAATTTCAACATAATTCTCTACAACTATTTTCTGTTCAGATGTTCGAAGGCCAGCTTCAGATCAATAAATACAGTCCATTGTCTGCTTCTTTCTTTTATCTCCCTTCCTATAATAAAGTACAAAGTATAAATATTGTCCATAATTCCCATACCACTTTTGAAATTTGGTAATAGATCTTTAAAGAGGTAAGAGATTACCTCTCTCCAGTTTGAATATTATAATTCTCATCCATATTTTATACAAGGATGTCACGAGCATTATTCCTATGTAATTTTCTACTTTATTTTTGTTTCATTGCTTTGTACCTCATTTCTCAGTCCCTGCATATCGTTTGATATACAAATCAACCATTAACAATCAGAGTTTGTAAACGTGAAGATTGAAATATTTATTCGGATCATTAACATAATACTATTCAAGAAATTATATTAGATTGTTTATTCGAAGTATGAAAGAAGAGTACAAAATTGAATGCTTTTACTCTTCCAAGAGTACATCTGGAACCCATAGTATCGTTATAAATGTAAACGTTATATTTATTCTTACAAACAATATCATTATCATCCATTATTCTCTTAATTCATCGAGGCATGGGAATATTCCTTAATACCTTGCGAAAAACAGACATATTGTAGCAAAAAATACTGCCAGATATAAAATATTAAAATTGTTACACCCCACACTCAAATCTTTGATCCCGGTGAATAAGCTAAGTTATAAGCACTTAATTTTACAGAAGAGCAAAAAACGTTTAAATTAAATCAGGGATTACTGATATTCAAAAGAAGGTAATATTCAAACAAAACTATTTTTGTGTAGGTTTTGTTTGAATATCATTAATTTAATTTTTAGCATTAGTTTAAAGTGGATTTTTGTTCCCCTGCAAAATTAAGTTTTTTTTACTTATCAGCTCATTACCGGGGTCAAAGAAACATGAAAATATGATAATCGAGTCTTGAAATGTGATTCAGTGCATTGGAACGCTGAACACCGTGCTCAACTTGTGCCTCGGGGCAGTGGAAATCAAGGAAGGCTACCGCCCATTTCAGCCTCTACAAGTTACAAAGCTGTATACGAAGCTGTTACACTATGTTTCTGCGCCGCAATGGCTGATTTAGGACAAGGTCACTTGTCGCCGTTTGGCGACGCATTTTGCCCGCCGCTGCAAAGGCTACAAAAAGGAAGTTCCCATACTGCAAGTAATATCAGAACATGTAAAAACATACGTTTTGTTTCCCATATTTTCAAAACTATCAAATATCATTACATTCGTATTTTCTTTCTATGCGAGAGATGCTATGTAAGAGTGTGAAAGAAAACGAGAGCTGCTCAATAGAACCCACTATCCGGGATGCTAGGAAACGAGATCCTATTCAGAATAAAAATGGCTACCTAAAAGTTCAAAATGAATAGTCCAAATTCAAATTATTAACATATTCATTGAAAGTTGATAAGCGTTTTCCTGAAAAATGGAAAACCTCTTCACAGCACGAGGAGAAAATTGAATTCACCTCCCCTGCAGCTCTCGTGGCGTCAGAAAAACTAGGTTTTTCTTTTAAAAAAGGATGAATTTTAAAATTTGCTTCCTCTTTCCCTATTCGTAAAACACGTTGACGAACTTGACATTATGAATGATTTCCTTCAACACGTAAAATCATTAAAACTTTGAGTTTTTCAGTACTTACAACCTTTTAGATGAGTTAATTTTTAACTATTTTCAAATGTAATTTGCGTACGAGTTCCTTTTTGTTCGACAGAGTTCTGGGCACCACTCACCCCAGATAATTAGAAAATTAAAACTGGAGTAATGGAGGTTACTTATATATCAAACGTAATTTCACATTTATACATTATCTGCTCCACAACCGTTGGCACATGCACATTAAATTGTTTGTGGTTGCGAGTTTTACTTTGTTTCTCTTGATTAAAAACCATTTCCACATATATCATTACAATTAATGCAATACTTACGGTATTACTGTTCTTCATCATCCATTATCTCTGTATTCTGAGAGCAGTAGTGATATTTGGCGCTGCAGAACTTGGAAGTGTGACGTTGAAGACGATGCCATCAACGGTGAAAAACATGGTATGCGGAAGGTCCTCGGAGAAATGGACGTACCTTTCGGTGAACTGCAAGGAAGTGAGAAAAAGTTGCCAGAATCTGCCGCTGCAGCGCTAGTAACCCGTAGCGCTGCTGCAGCAACATCAGTACCTGACTGTAACAGCTGATTAGGCTACGAAAAAACTTGGATTAATTAATTTCTCAAGCTTTCCTTACACTGAACTTAATACTCTCCAATATGTTTCATTTTCAATACTATTGTTAGTAAAAAATGTTTAATTTCGTTGCAATTCATCTCTTTTAGTTACTCAACTGATGCAAGTCGATCGTTCGACGTTGGGAAACCTGAAGGGATAGCGCCAATTTCAATGTATTACCTAATCTGATTGTTGGTTTTGTGATGTACATTTATGTTTGGCATTTGTTTTATGGATTTATTTTTAATTCATTATTGTAACGCTACATTATATTGTTTTTACTGAACTTATATTGAAATATTTACGTGCATATTTGGTTTGATTGTATTTGGAAATTGAGATATTTTAGCAAGTAACTTCATTTTTTCACAGTCAAATTGCTAAATAGTTACAAATTAAAATTTAGTCAATAATTAATAGTCTCTGAAATATTTGTCATAGTGGAAATATTTGGCGATTATAGATCCATACTGCACACTCAGCATCGATTTTTTTGAATCCGAAATAAGTAAGTATAAAGAAAGTGAATGTGATCCAACAGTGACACATTTTAATCGAATTTTAAAACAAAACAATTTTCTTCAATGTACAGTGTTTGTCCTACAATTTTCCTGTTAAGGAAGGTGAAGCTTTTAAAATAACACAATGATAAGAATAATAAGCTGATGAAACTATGAATGAAAAACTCAGTTGAAAATAAAAAGTAAATTCTAGTTAAAAAATTAAAATTTTGGAGTCGTTATTTACAAGGAAAGAAAAATATTTTAAGAGTTCATTCATGATTCATTAAACATTTTTTAACTTCATAATATTGAGGAAGAGTGAATTACTTACATGTACCTTGGTTGCTAGTGTTTATGGGAGTAGATCATGAACTAAATGAAACCACAAATATTTAAGTGTGATATGTAGCAATTGTATTAACCATGCACTTTTGATACCAGAAGTATTTTCAATTTATTAGAGTAATGTACAATACAATAAATTTGTAAGATATTGTATTATTAATGCATTTTTATGATTAAAAATAATATTCTAAAGAAATATAAACATAAAAAGGTCTGTTCTAAAAGTAGAATTTTTTAACTGACTTGTTTACATAAAAATAGAGAGGCCAAGCAAGACATTCTACAATTGAGAACCGTGTGTACAGATTATTTTTTTCATCTTGATTCAGACATCTTAATATCAAACAAAAGGACAACCTGTAAATAATGAAACACATTTCATATATATTTATACGTAACATTTTTTTTGTATCTTTGTATGAAAAAATAATAGTATTAATACATAAAATTAATATCCACTTACAGACATATAATAGTTGAGGTCAAATATCCAAAAATTATGTCTAATTAATTATCTGTACGTACATTAGCCCAGATATGAACTTTCTAAGTCTCAAATTAATCAACATAATTACGTGTGGTTAACATGCTAGAAGTGTCTCTTTATCAGATAATTATAACATACTTTTTTAAGTTGCGTTTTTTGCAAGTTTAGTATAAAAAGCAAATAAATATATATCCACTTGACTACACAAAACATTTGCAAGTAACGTGAAAAAAAACGAGATATTTCTCCTCCATATATGAGACATCTCGAATAATAAATAACACACATTAACTAATTACAGTGCACAATCATAATAAGTGTGTGAGGGAAATTCCTAACATTGTTTTAAAAATCAAGCACAATTAAGAGGAAAGAGAACTTGTGAGCTCATACCTCTTTCTCTTTGAAAAATTACTAATATTTCAAAGACATACATGTATCTTGTATGTTTGGAGTTAGAGGGATCAATATTTCTGATAATTGTGGTTGTAGAATACATGACTGAAGACATAACACATGACTGAAAACATAACTCATGACTTTGTGATATCATGAACCATTATATGACGGCACACAAGCACAGAAAATTAAATAAGGTTACAACTTCTATGCTAATGTCTAGAGCTGGGAAGTTCATGCAATTGCATGTGTTTTGTTAACACGTTGACTGCCACGTGGCGCCATGTGGCACCACACGTTATGTTTCCTTTGTTGCGCGCGTGGCGCCATATGGCGCTCGCGTCAGTTTGAATTCTCTGATCATTTTTGAGACTTGGAAAACTGATACATGTGTTATTAGTGCTTCGCTCTATTGAGAGAAGTTCACTTCTCGTCTGTGCTACTTATCCTGCGGTTGTCTGCCTGGTGGTGGTCTCTATTATCAGTTCTTTCTACCACGAGTTTGTTCGCGGCAGACGCGCGACTGTGAGGGTTTCAGGTTTCGGAACCTGCCTTATCGCTTCGGAGAAGCAAAACAATGTGTGCCGCACGTGTAGGTGCCCCGTATTCATTTCGATGTTTCATCCTAGTGCCTGTTGCTGACATTTCTTGTCGATATCTAGTGAGGGAAGCATGGCTGCGAAGAGAGTTTCAGAGCAGGATATTAGGGCGCTATTAGAAGATTCAGACAGTGATGATTTTAGCATAAGTGGGATAAGTAGCGATTCTGATTTTGTGCCTCACGAAAGTAGTAGCAGCGATAGTGATGTAAGTGAAGACGGACCTCCTGATAGCGATGCTGAGTCTGATGGCGGCGCGGACGGTGCTTCTTTTAGTACGAGAAGGGTGAGTGTGTGGAGCGACTATTCTGGTCGACAACAGCAATTCACTTTCTCTCTTACCCAAAACACAAATTTGGAGGGTGAACCTGAGACGATGGATCCCCATGATTTTTATAAATTATTTTTATCCGAAGACATAATTGAAATGATGGTTGAGGAAACAAATAGAAATGCAGCACAGGTGATCCAAAAATCTCGATCCAAACGCACCAGCCGTCTAAACGAATGGCAGGACACCACGAAGGATGAGATGAAAAAGTTTCTTGGGTTGAAAATGTGGATGGGTCTTGTAAAAATGCCTTCCATTGATAGTTACTGGAGCAAATTACCCCTCTACTCAAATGGCGTTGCACAAAAAACGATGCCAAGAAACAGATTTCAAATTCTTTCGAGATTTTGGCATTTTAGTGACAACAAAGTAGCAAGAGAAAGAACTGACAATGTTCGACCTCTTGTGGAAGCTATTAAGAAAAATTTTATTCTAAGACATTCTCCAGGAGAATTTCTGGTTATAGATGAGTCTATGGTTCCATGGCGTGGTCGTCTAAACTTTCGGCAATATCTTCCAGGAAAGGCACACAAGTATGGGGTAAAAATTTTTAAACTGTGTGACGAGAAGGGTTATGTGTATGATTTCATAATTTATTCTGGGAAAGGTTTTATGCCCGGTGGATCAGGGAGCATGGCTACAAAAGTAGTTTTAAATATGATGGAGCCATATCTTGATTGTGGACGCACAGTGTGCGCGGACAACTTTTATTCTTCTATGGAATTGGCGGAGGCATTATTGCAAAGAATAACGCACTTCGTAGGCACATATCGTAAAAATAGAAAAGGTTTTCCTCGTGAGGTGGTAGCCACAAAATTGAAGAAAGGAGAAATTGTATCTCAAGAAAATGACAGTGGGGTTGTTGTTATGAAATGGTTAGATAAAAGGGAAGTGTGTATGATGTCAACAAAATGGAATGGTATTTTGGAAGGAACTGGAAAAATGAGAAGAGATGACCAAGAAATCAAAAAGCCACAGATGGTCATTTACTATAACAAAATTAAAGGAGGCATAGATATTGCAGATACTTTGGCTGCATACCATTCTTCACTGAGGAAGACTGTGAGGTGGTATCATAAAGTAGCTGATGACTTGCTTTTCGGAACTTGTGTGGTAAATGCTTGGATTTTGTACAGCAACACTTGCTCTACTGGTAGAAGAATGAAACTAGAGGAGTTTCGAAGAAAGATCGTGCAGAATTTGCTGGGAATAACAGATAATACTGTCGACAGGACCGTCAAAAAAACAAACTATTACCTGGAGGAATCAGACTACATGCAAGGAAAAACCCAAAAAAGGTAAAATGATAAATGCAATACAAAAAAATAAAATTTGTTTATAGGTGTACAATGAATTTATTCTTTTCAGAACCGCAAGACGACGTTGCTGTCGTTGCTACACCAATCTTAAGAAAGCATTGGGTAGAGTTCAGGCAGGCAACAAGGCACCACGGGTATCAACCAGATGCAAGACTTGCCCAGACAAGCCTTACTTATGTATTAATTGTTTTGAACCATTTCATAGAAATGAATAATATTTGATTGAAATTGATAAATACCATTATTTACAATATTCTTTAATCTGCTATTCTCATTCAAACCTTTAAAATCGTTCAACGAGAGAGTGTGGAACCTTCCGACACTTCACCAGAGATGTGGTGCCATATGGCGCCCATAGAAAAATTACGAACTGACAAAGCATCTGTGGCGCCATATGGCACCACGCATGATAATATCACCATTAGAAAGATCTGAAAGAATTAATATTTGTAATTTTTACCAGAGATTTTTCTGATCAAAATTGATGAAGTTATCGCCTCGGCAAACTAGGGTAGTTTCACGAATATCGACTTGGCAGTCAACGTGTTAATGACCATATCTTCTTAAAACTTCAAATATGTATATTTCATGCCAAAATATTGAAAATAAGGCACACGAAAATATAAACTTTTAAGTTGTGATACACCAAAATGACGAACCATTTTTGTTTATGAAAATGTCATTTATATGAAGTCGAATATAGGGATGTCAATAGACGATCGCGGGGGGGGGGGATCGCTATGTGACAAGTAAATAACCGGCGTTTAAAGTCATTTTCGCTAGGTGAAGAGGATGTGGAAGTGAGTGGGCGGAGGCGGAAATAGTATTGTTTTTGTTAGAAAAAGAGGATGATATAGAGTTCTGATGCTTTGGGTTTTAGGAAGAACAGTGACACTCTCTCTAGCAACACGGTAATGAGCGGGTCGGCTCCCGGCATTTTACCAGGTCGAGAAAAGACTTGATTGACAACCAAATCTGATGCAATGACTTGTATTATAATTACGTCTATCGTTTCTTACATTAGAATAAAACTTTCTTGTGAGAAGAGACGAAGGAATTCGACAAAGTAATTGTCAGTACGTGCACAGGCGTCCACCCATGACGCGAGTAAGGGAACTAACGGGTAATAATAGTATTGCTGCGAGAATTAGAACTTGATCGCAAACATTAGGCGGAGGATTTTATGAAGAAGGAAGATTCTGCTGCGACGACGGAGAAGATTCTACGGAGCGCCATCAAATGGGGAAGTGAAGATCCACGAATATAACAAGGTTGTTTTATAATTATTACAAGAGAAAACTAGTCATGACCAGTGAGATAACTTCATTTTGATTAATGATGTAACAATTCTTGTTTAACTTTTATCAGAATCATAGTACTTCACATTATAATAAATTCCAATTTGTAACTTTAAAAGAAAGCTGAATATCATTATTCGTTACGTGCAATCGAGTAGTAGATATTATGGTAAGATTTTCTGATTCCCCGCCACTCCGTATGGATGGCAGATTGAGTAATTTGTTGCAGAGTAAGTAGCAACAACTACGAACATCAAACCCAATTAACTAAGCTAGCACGACATAATTTTGGATAAGAAATATTAAAATTACGTAGGTAACATCAGGGTTACAGTCGTAATTATTTTCTGGCGCTCAAATCAATAACTAAATTATTCGTAAAATAATTACGAGGGTCATTCAAACGAAACGAGCTATGAATCTAACATAATTAATAATTCGTAAAATTACGAAATTTGCTGGTAGAAAGAAGGGGTTGTTCCAACGTAAAAATTGCATTTTTTCAAAGCTTGATGTTTCTTCTTGCTTCAAATACTTAAGTACAATATGTTTCAGACTACTGACGGCGAACGCAACCGAAATAATATCTGTTGTCATCGGTGTATCGCCAAGACTGAGACTTCACACTTTCTATTGATACCCTAAGATTGACCTTGCGTGGCAAGACCTTTTTTCAAATCACCCCCCCCCCCACACACACACACACACACTGTGGCGTATTAGCATGTTTGACAGCAGCTTGAAAAGACAAACTTGGACCATTTCAAAGATTTCTCAACCAATTTCTGAAATTTTGTAACCAAATGGTGAGGCAAAGGGGGATGAGAGAGTGCTTCTCATGATAACTGATGCTGCACCCTATATGATTAAAGAGTTCACAAAGTAAAAAAACCTGTTTCTTAGTATTGTACATGTGCCATGCTGTGCATATGCATTGTACAAAGTAACTGAGAAAATCAGAGAATTCAGTCCAAATGTCAACGAAGCTATCAACGAAATCAAGAAAATATTTTGCAAAGGCTTCACCAAGAATTTCTATGTACAACGAGAAAATGGAAGTTCTTCCTTTCCCCCAGAGCCTATTATTACTTGTTTGTGGACCTTCTTAGAAGCACCTACAGTCTATGCAAAACACCTGGACAAGGTTAAAGGATGGCTAGCTGAGGATGAGGCTGCGTCCGTAAATAAAGTCCAGGAAGTACTAATTGAAGAATCCAAGAGGAACTCATATTTATTGAAGCACATGTTGATTTTATCCAAACTCGATAAACAAGATGGAGAGTTGAAGGGAAACCTTAGTATATGCATTTGCTATTATTCACGAGGAAAGTGATAAATTGGTGTTGCTCCAGATGAGATGGATGAAACAATTAGGATTAAAACAAATGAAGTTTTCGAAAAGAATCTAGGACTTCATACTTTACACACAGTGGATAAAATATTGGAAGGAAATAGCGTTCCTCTTCCATACAATTTATTGAGCACAAACGTGTCAAAATAGAAGTTCGGAACCATAACATCAAGTGATGTGGAAAGATCATTTTTTACGTACAAAATGATATTGTCTGATATGAGACACTCCCCGACAATAGATAACCTGAAAAAAGTTATTGTGACTTTCTGTGGTCTTAATGCAAAATAAAATTTGCAGAAGCAGGCACTGATCTGTTTATAATTTGCCTATTCCCTGTTTTTCTAGGTGGCAAAAAACCGTAATGTCATTGTAAAATACGTTTTTATGAACAAAAGGTGCATACCTTAACAATTTCTGTGCATATTGCAACATTTTTGTGTCATATTTGCATGAATACGAGTATTTGAAGGCTAAAAGTCTGCATGAACTTTCCAGCTCTATTAATAACATTTCAGTCTTTTCTTGAAAAATACAAACTGGATAAACTCAAAATTACGCGGACCCTACTAATAATTTTAATTGAAATATTCACGAAGGATAGGTTTCATCCAGTCAGTAAAATTTCTCCAAACAGGAAGATTAACCAAGACAGACTCTTTCATGATCATACCTTGAATTTATTAGACATAATTGCATAGACTTCGTTTTCTATATTTGAATACTATTTGAGATATTTTTCAAAATTTTTACTCAGTACATATCAAATTGTCCTCCTGTAATACACGTCAGCTACAAAATATTTGGAGCACATTCTACTTTCATGAGTACTAATTAACTTTTATGCCTCGATATAATCAAATAATTCTATATTATGTATATAGCTATCTAAAAATACGTATATATTCATATAATATTTGAAATATTAGCTTTTTGAAAGCTGGAAGCAGACCACATCCAAAATATTATTGGTGAAAACAAATCAGTGTCTTCATGAATATACGATATTTTAAAACTTTATATAGCGAAGTAAGATCGAGTGAGAAGCTCTCATTTTCAGAATAGACTTGCATGCATGCTAAACAAAAATATTGGTTTATATTTTAAAATTTGAAAATCAACATAGTCTGCCAATATTGTAGTTTCATTGAATTAGTGAAAGCTTCCACAATTACGATCAAACGATTACTACATCACATTTACGATGTCAGACTACACAGAGGGCGTCAAAAATGTACATAAAATTCACGTAAATTAAAAACAGGCTTAACAAGGCTAAATTCACGTAAATAGAAAATGATGAGCACTAATCATATTAGACTTTTATAGGTACAACCATTACAACAGATGCTCCAAATGTCCATCATTATTGGCGTCCATACATTTCTGAGTAGTTGAACTACTGTTGGAGCAACTTTCGTGATAATGTCCTCAGCGTTTGCAGTACATACCGTTTCACGTTATTCCCAATGTACTGCCAATGTAGCTGGTTATCTACAGTTTACATCATTCTTAAGACTGTCCATAAGCAGAAGTCAAGCGGAATTAGATCTGGAGAGCGCAATAGAAACTCAATTTTTTATTTGCTTGAAGTGTGTATACATTTTTGGCACCCTCTGTATTCTTAAAGGTGAACATTTTAAAAACATTTTCATATATTACAAACACTGATGCGTGTGTGCATACGTTACAAATACTGATGTTTATGTGCATTTGATTCATGTTTGTTCGATACGTCAAGCATTCTACAAATAAGTATTAAGGTGAAACAAAATATTTTGGCTACATGCTTTTTCAAAATGCTTGGGTAGATTAAAAATGATTTTCGTTTACGATATTCTTCACGATATAAGTATTCAGTTCCTTTTGAATAGCAATTACTCCTTATTTAATAACAATTCAATATAACCTTCAAAATCCTGAAGTCTAGACGACAAAAATTATTGTAAACCACGTAAATTAATGTAACTAACACGATGTGTAATTGCAGTGTATCGATGCAACCTACACTGTTATCGGGTGCCTGAAAAAATTCAAATGTGAACACGAAAAAAACCAACTAATTTTAATGCGTTTTCAATCTGTTTTAATGAACGTTGGGTGGAAAGTAAACAGTGAAATACACATTGCTAATTAAATAATTAATTAACAGAGTCGGTTTAACGGGGCACAGCTTATAGCGTGGGTGGGGGTGTGAGTGGAAAACGATTAGCGGACCACATTTTTTCGGTTTTGTTCACTGCCGGGATTTAGTACTTAACCTCAGGCCACAATTTCTGCTATCAGCCCGTAAGTCAAGTCAAATTGTCTCATGTGTTTATATTGAAAAGTGTCTTCAATTAAAACCAATGATTGTTAATGCCCAACCGCAAAACAACAATCACTTTCGATACTGAATTTCTTTATAAAAATATTTTTGTGTAAACTGGTTCCAATTGACAATAAACAGACTTTGGACGTAAACACTGTTTTGATTAATACTAGAGGAGTTAAAATTATTTTAATCCTTCAACATTGCTTCCAATTCACTGGTGTAACAAAATCCATTGTTTATTCAATGTTCTTTTTCATTTAGTGTAGATAACTTTCAACAAGAATACTCGTATATCACGCATTATAGTTCTCAGTGTTGTTCTCATCGTTTTAAAATTCATTTTTATACTAGCTTTATGGGGTTACGATGAATGAATTAATAATGGAAGTTAAAGAATAACGAATGTAACAATGGTTTCATCAGAAATAAAGGAAACAAGAAGACCTGGAGAGATCGTAATTCTAATCCATGAATTCCAGCACAAAACCGGTATGATTACGTTCAAAACTGTACGATTTATTAGTTTATGTTTATTTTGTATATTATTATTACAACAATAAATTGTATTTTGACTGTTCAAACAACGAAATCAACTAATCGAACGTACAGGAGTATTCCAATGTTATTGTTAAACTCTCAACAGTAACCAGCTGGTGAAATGTATTGTATATCCAATCGTTGTCTTACCTCTACTTATTTACAGTATTTACATGCACTAGCACTTACAATTTAAACTTACTAACACTGACGTTTTCATAGTTTGCCAGTCAAACTTGCACCGGCTCGTTAGATTCGCAGTTATAGTTACACTTTTTCCCCGCGCACACACACACACACATACGCACTCACACACTCGATGACGCCCCATCGGCGGGTACGCGTACGGTTGTTTCAAGGCTGTTCGAAGGGTTGACTTCCTTGGTGGTTAAAGTGATAAGAGAACCTGAGAGTGACCAGGAGATTCGACTTTGTTTCACGGGTGATTGATTGATTGATTAGTGATTCCGGGTGCGTCAACTGCCAAGGTCATTAGACCGGGAAGTATAGTGCATGTTTTTTCTCGGGAGATGGCGGTGATCTTCCCCCGCTGGATGGAGAGATCCGGCGCCGACCTACCATCGGCTAGTGGGGTTTTCCGCAACAAGTCGGAATTTACTCCAAAAGCTACTTGTGACGTCTTCAAAAGTATTCCAGTCATGTCTTGTCACAAATCTGATTTCGGTAAGTGTGTAAATCCAAATAAATTTATGTTCTGCATCATTCACACACGACTTTCTTACATGCATTCACGATAATTCAAGTTGAATCTTTTTAATTGTATTCGTATGTCAACTTTAATAGAACTTTACTAGGTTGTTTAATCGTTTTAGAAATTTTATTGCTTCAGTTTTACTTTCATGTTAATTTATTTCCGTAAGATCAGGGCTTCCCAATGGAATCGGTTTCGACCCGGGAGGATTTGATGACATTTTCAAGAGGGTCAACGATGATCCAAGGGTTGATTGGGAGTCGATATCCAAGTAAGAGCTGGTGATTAATCGATATAATCAAGATCAAGTTGCTATTGATTACAAAACAGTATTAATGAACTTGATAAAAATTGTTTTCTGATATAATGATTTCTGATATAAATATAATTGTGATATAAAGCAATAAAATGTACAATAACCGGACCCCGATGTCAGGGGATTCTAATAAGAGTCCCCGCAGATAAGGTTCGGCATTAAATAAATCGCTTATTTTCTCCATTGCACATCCATATTCTTATGACAATTAGATTGAAAATTCTGAATTTAACGTTTAGAACTCGCAGATAGGGTCCCCATTTCAACTTTCTACAGTGTGATTCTGAGAATCTAGTCTCCCCACTGCTTAGGATGTTTAGAAAACTAATGACATTATAATGGGTATCACAAAAGAGTATTCTCCACACTGCATTAATGTTATGGCGAGTTATTAAAAAACGCTCAACATTTTGTACCTTTTGAACAATAATGCAGATTATAAACTCAGCTACCCGGAGGCAGAAGCACTTTCGATTATTGGTAATCAAGATGTTTACGAAAACATGGGAATGTGAAATTGTTAACTTCACATCATTAACTTGTTATTTTTTGTGTTATGATTATCTATGCTGTATATTATAGAGAAAAATGAAAGGGAGTCGATGAACCAAAAAATTCTTTTAAAAGGAGTCTGCAATTAAAAAGACTGGGAATCTGTGGTATATATGCAGACGCAAATTAACTTCGATTTTTTTGTTTTATTTTTTTGAATAAGAATGAATGATCACTGATTAACCTGTACGTAAATAATTTTACATCTATGTTTAATAATATAATTATACTATAAATATCATTCTATCATTCAATATCTAAAAATATCATTCAACTCCATCACACGATGTTGAGAACGTCAAAAAAATACTCTTCACAATTTTGAAAGAGTATGGGACAAACCAATAATTATTGTTCCAAGTTTAATGGCTGTGATCAGTGAAGCATCATAATTTTTCTGTAGGAATTGTGTCCAGCCAACTTGCTGTTATCTTTTAAAGAATTTTTCTCTATCACTATATTTAAAATTTATATTGTTTGTTGATATGTAGTAGTTATTTACAACATATTGTAATTGAAATATCAAAAGATTTTCGTTATTGTAGAGTATTAGTAAAAGCTATATTTGTGAATATGTGTCATCGGATGGTGGGGTGGGGTAGGGGACCGAAGTGCCAAGAGCCTGTCCTTGGGGTACTCCATTGATTATGATAATAAGGTAATCCCACATTTTGCATGAGGATAAAGTATTGCTTTAAACAATCCTTCCCTGTTCAATATGTTACCTGCAATATTGTCCTCAATAACAAAAAGTGTGGGTGGCCGCTCCCCAGCGTCTCAACCTGTATACCTGTGGCGCCATGCCGCGCCGGCGCCGGGGACTAATGCGGGCGGCGGCACATAACGTATATATGTGTGTGGGCGGGGCGCTGTGTCGTGGACGTCCCCACGGGCGGCGCCTGGAGCCCTCGCGTCTCCCACCCCATCCCCGTTCATCGTGTTGCGGCTCCGTTTCGTTGCGGCGATCCCCGCTCCAACCCCGCGGGAGACAACCCGCTTCACTTACGAACCAACTCCACTGAGCACCCGCTCCCCGCTCCGCAACACTCCTTCCTACCACCACTACCTCTGATGATGTTTCCAATAACACACAATGAAGTAGTTTATCTTTCCGTTTCCGTCATTTCAGTCATCGATCAATCTGTGATCGCCTGAACAGCTGTAAAAAATTAATTTCAGTAATTTTCTGGTTGCATTTTCACAGTTTCGTGACATTTAGATATTACATTAGAGTGGAACACGTAAATGTTTGAAAGTAATGTGAAAGTGCAGTGGAGATATTTTAAAAATAATTTCGCGAAAACTTGCCAAATCAATTTATTTTATTTCCATTATCTTATTTGCTGTCATAAATATATTTCTATCAGCTATGAAATAATCAATAGGATCATCTTCAAGTCACTATCAATTTTTTCCACGAAAGTTTCAGCAATTTCCCCTATTGCCTTCACTTATTCGCAATTATAATATTCCTTTAATTGTCTTATTGTCAGCATTCCCACGACTTCCTTCATCACTACGATCATCATCACCAGTGCCACCCCAATCATCACTACCATTAATATCTTTCATCACCACCAATGTCACACTACCATCACCACCATTGCCAGCTCTATTCTATCGCATGGCACCGCACCGTCTCCTCCGCCGCTCTTTTCCTCGCGGTCCCCATCTCGCCACATGAAGCGACGGACTCGCTGTTCCGTCTAATATTTACTGCTTAGCGCGTCCGCCCCTTCTCCAGCCCAGCTCGGCCCCCGCGGCCACCGCCCCCGCCGCCCCCGCCGCCCCCGCCGCCGCCGCCGCCACCGCCGCCGCCGCCGCCTCCGCCGCCGCCGCCCCCGCCGCCGCCCCCGCCGCCGCCGCCGCGCCACCGCCGCCGCCCGCGCCGCCCCCGCCGCCCCGCCGCCCCGCCGCCCCGCCGCCCCCCCGCCACCCCCGCCGCCCCCGCCGCCCCGCCGCCCCCGCCGCCCCCGCCGCCCCCGCCGCCCCACCGCCGCCCCCGCCGCCCCGCCGCCCCGCCGCCCCGCCGCCCCGCCGCCCCCGCCGCCCCGCCGCCCCGCCGCCCCCGCCGCCGCCGCTTCCTTATTCAGCGCTCCCGTAGGGCGAGTGCATTCTCTGTGCTATCGATTACCGCCAGCGCCGAGCGGTGGCTCCTGTGATCACAGGCCGCTGATGCAGCCCCCCGCCCTCCCCCCTTGGCTCCCCCAGCCGTCCCCGCCCCCCGCCCCAGGCCCTCCCCTGAGCATAAATTGTTGCGCCTCCGAAGGGGAACGCCCGTCGCGGTGTATTGTGCCCGCCGTCGCTTCTTTCGGGAATTCTCCGTTTAAAACGACAAGTGCGAAGGAAACTTGGAACTTTGTCGCGTTAGATCTCGGGAAGACTTTTGTTTCCTTTTCTTTTCGTGCTTTCGTTTCATGTGGGTTCCAATCTTCGGAATTTTTCTCCTGAAGGAATGTAACTTTTGACTTTGGTTGTTGTTATTTTTTTGAACGAATATGTCACAACTTACTTAACAAACTATTTCAAATTGTTTTTTATTCATTTGGCTATGCGAGCGACACCCCTCAATTATATTGAGTTATTCTAGTAGTAATTAATAGAATATTTTGATAATTTTAATGATTTTTATTTATTTCCTCGCAGGCGCGTAGGTAAGTTCCTCGAAATCCATGAAATGTGTCATCGAAATTACATGACTTCAAAGTTTCATAAACCTAAGTTTGTTACAAGTATTCCAATTAATTAAGTTTTTACAAAAGTGCGTTTCAGCATTATATGGTTGTTGCTTGGATGACACCCCGAAAATCACTTCATCATTTATTGTCATGGAGGTTGTAAAAGTTTTGCAATGCTTAGTTGTACCTATACAAATTTTACTTTATAAGATATGAACGTATGCAGTGAAAATTATACGTGGGTGTTTTAAAAGAATGTCTGAACTTTAGTTAAAAGTAAATAATGCTAAGTGACAATGAAATGAATGTATTTTTGTATCTCTATTTGACTGTATTCTGAATTCAATAAATGAAATATTTATTCCTGCAAATGAATATTTGATTAATTGGAGAAATAATGGAAAGATAAAATGTAGAATAAGAGTGCAAGACGTTAACAGCAGATGTGAGAAAAAAGTTTCAAGAATAGCTTTGCTATTCTTTACTTTTCACGCAAATAGAAAGTAAATTGTGTAATTTGACCACGTTAGCTAGTTCATCGGCTGGAGAAAAATGTACTCCGAAGTGAAGGACTTCTAGGACAAAGAAGAAGTGACGAAAACACAAATATTCCCGTTTAATATCCCTTATAATAATGAAAAAATGAATAAATGCTTTACATTAGCAAGTATCAAATACTCACTACTGAAAAACATATGTGACAAAAATATATTACAAAGGAAAATAATGATTAACAGAAAATTTTAAGCCTGTCACTCAGTAGAGAAGTCTATTAGCTTGCCGATCGTTAGTTGTTTCAACAGCTGAAGAATGCTATCAAACAATGCTATCAGAGTGGTTTTGATATAGTTTTCTATGATCGTATAAAAATGTGGGGTTTTACATGCTGCTACGCGTGCATGAAGTTAGTCATTTTTTAATGCATCTGGAAATTGGGTTGTCGTAGTACGAAAAAGACTTTTACGCAAGATAGCTTAGAAGGAAAGTAAGAAAATAAACACATTAATGGCAAAACATTTTTAATTTCACTATTATTAAACTCTTCTTAATAATTACCAACTTCCTTAATAATTATTAACACATAATTAGTACGTAACTATTAACACATAATATATTATGAAGTACGTAGCAACTCTCTTAGATGTACACCCATTTCCCAATTGATGGCAAGTTTTTTCGCAAATATATTAGAAATTTTGAGTAATAAAATAGATACTGCAGCGTTCGCAGTTTTGAACAACTCGTCTGGAATGCCAACATTGCTTTTAATATTTTAAATTTAATAATAACCACGGTGTACTCGTTATACAATAGGAACTCGTACGAAATATCAATGCCTTACTACCTGATGTCGCGAAACCAGGGTCTCCTTTTATACAAACATGAGCAAAGGTTGGTGTTCCTTTCGAATAAATCATGATGAATAGAAAGGAAACACTAAATTGGTTCATAATAGAAACATTTTTATACGATCATAGAAGAAAAGTTTATATTTCGAGAGTAAATTTTTTTTTCTCAATTGAGAGTGCAGAAACAATAACATCACCCATTTCACATTAAAATAAGTATGTAGACCTCCTCTTAGGGTCATTGTCTGCATAGCTTAAAGTGCTGCATTTACCTGAACGAGCTGTATTTCTGATAAAATGGAATCCGGAGACTACAGCCTATTGATCTCAGGACACATGTATAAACTACAGCCCATTGGTCTAATTTTTTCTTGAGCATTCAACATCTTTTTATTTTTTTCTCTTACGCAGTTTGTTCGGTGGTAGCTTGTCTCATTGCCAGGTGGCACACTTCAACTTTCCTACCTCTGTTTTCCTTTCGCATAAGCAGAAAACACATTGCGATCATTTGGTCTCGAGGGCGAGTTTGCTTGGAGGCAAATAGACACCGAAGGGCAGGGAGGGAGGGTGACATCTAGAGCGGAGGGGTAGTGCATCGACGGGTGCAGTATGACCCGCGGGCGCGTACTGGCCGCGTGGCTATATTTAAACCCCTTATGCCCCCGTACTGATTAGCGTTGATGCATAAATATCGACGTAGTAAATCCCCCGCTTAATTTCATATCTCTCTCTCCCTGCACATTGTTTATTGAGCGCGCAACTTTACCCGTGGCCTGTACCCGACGTAGCAAACGTTTCAACTGGGCCCCATTAGCATTTTTATCTGCGTCATGCATGTTGTAAACCAGTCAGTCGTGTAGTTTATGGCCCCTTCGGTTTTGCTCGGCCCTCTTTCCAATAACCGCGTTATGACCGGCGAAATTCTGCATGCAACACCTAGGCCATACGTTATGCGTTCGCGTTGCACAAACCCCCTCCTCGCCAACCCTACACATGCGCTTGGGGCTAAGATCGCTTCAAAAAGCTGACAAACGTTTGGCGGCGGCGGTGGCGGTGGCGCTACCAACGGGGTTTTGTGGAAATTTCTGTCGTAATTAACGCAGAACTATGCACCGCCATGGAAAATAACTCATTGGGATATCGCGGTGTGCATTGTTGCCCTGAATTCACTTTGGGGCACGGTTTGTTCAGAGGCAACTTCGCGCTCCCGACACTTGGAGCGTGCTGGAGTGCTGGTGCGAAAGTCGATATATGGGCAGCAATGTAACGAATTCGTGTTTGACAGTTGTGGAATTGGTTGAAAATGTTCAACATTCGCTGAGAGTTACAGATACCTACTTATTCTAATATTCGAAGCAAATGTCGAATTTGTAAATTAGCAATTAAGTATTGAAAATTTTTATTCTAATGTCGTGTATTAATTATTATTTAGAATTAAATGGGTCCCGTTCTTCTGTGCAAGCTATCGATGTACAGAATTGAAGCAAAAATGCCTTTCTCCTTGTGGCTCATTATTTTTTATTCGTGTCATTACTTACCTTTTGAATACTGTCAGCATAATGAAGTACGAGTTAAATTACAATGAAAATGAGCATACGTTCATTATGAAAAGTTTTTATAATTTACAACATTACGTTTTTTCAACATCACATATTTGACTTGATGCCTCAATGAAATAAAAACGATAGTAACGAACTCACTTATCTGTCATCTGTTTAAAACGGGTATGTGAGGGTATGTAACCTAATGGTGCTACAGCAGCACATACTTTCTCATATTATTTCTAAATTAGGTTTTTTCGAATATATAGAGTTCTACGAAAATGAGGCTCTCGCCATTTTTTAAGCGTCCTTCTATATGTGAAAAAAATTGAAGAAAAAGTTTGGAACGATTTTAGAGAAAATACTTTTTTATAAATTGCATCAATATCAAATTCAAATTAGGCGAAAACTACACGTTTTAAAACAATATTGTATAACACCTTTTTTAACGAGTTGAGGTTTTGGAACAAACTTTACCTAAGGCAAAAATCTCTATCTTCAATTTTATAGTTTTCAAGTATGAACTTTTTGCAATATTTTCGAAAATACAGAGTTCGCCGAAAATAGGACTACCACTATATTTTTTTCTGTCCCGTGATACATACGAGGAGAAAATTTAAAGGCAAAAATTGGCGCCTTTTTAGTAAAAAAATGTTTAAAATTTTTTAAATTGCCTACATTTCGCGCAAAAATACACAAAACCCCCTTTTTGAAACACCCTTTTTGAAACAAATTTTGAACATATTTTTGAAGCTTCATGTAAAGTACTCTCAAAAATCAAAATATCTAGTTGAAACTTACAAAGCCTAGAGTTCGTTCAGATCTGAACGGTTTAGTCGCTAGGGTTGACCTCAGATGGACAGACACGCTTTGCCGTCCATCCATTTTTCGGTATCAAGGACGAAAAAAATATGGATTCTCGTAACACCACGTGTTAAAGAAGTAATTTACTATATATTTCTACAGTATTTATTCACTCTTTTGCTACCAGGAACCGGCAATAAGAGTTTTTCTGCCGAAAATTCCCGTATTCCGGCACACGATAACATAACTTTGTCTTCTTACGAAGAAAGTGCGAGAAAGTAAGAACGCAATTGTCTAGTTTTTCTTAGAGAACGACAATTTATTATTAGTTTCAAGCTTATTTTGATTAATTCTATATTGTATTATTTGAATTCTAGGAGGCATTTTGCTTGTGAAGTCCGAATTGTAGCAGGTGCCCAACCTTAAACATTGCTGGATGTAATATTTATTTCAACTTTTATTACAGACAATATGTTTTAACGAAGTTTCAAGAAACCCGAGATGTTATGCAGTACGTAAGGTTCAATACCAAGTTTGTTTTGTACCATCATTTGAAGATTACAGAAGAAGTGGAGATTGCTGAATTTGCAACTAACCATCTCATTTGAAAAAAAAAACATTACTTAAATTAACGATAACATTCCCTAAGAGATAAATCTAATTTCTTAGAAATTACAGTTATGTTATCGCCCATAAATGAAAGACAAATTGCACAAAACCATACGTGAATATAGTTTTTTACATTCATCTTCAATTACTGTTATACCACTAAACGAGAATTATTAAGGATTATTTTAGAGATGGTTTATGTTAAATGAAAGAGTGTATGAAAGAGCTTACGATTTTTTCCACAAACATTCTTCTATTCGACGTTTCATAATCTTTGTCAAATTATACACATCTTGTGATCAACATTACTGAATAGTTTTGGTTATTTTATATCATTTTATACATTGTTTCATTTGTAAATCTGTGGGTGCACATTCACTTTGAGTATTAATTTCGTCCTTTCTACGAATATATTTTCCCTCTTCTAGTTTTAAACAATGTGTTTTTTATTGTTGTTCATCGGTTTTCGCATGTTTTGGAAATAGATTTGAATTATTATTACATATTCCGAAAACAGTTTTCCATTCGCACATGGGACGATTTTTCTTGACACTTTTTTTTTCAAATAGAGAATAAACTCTTCGCTTTCATCCTACCGCATGAAACAAGGAAGACTATTAAAAAGTTTCCAACATACCAACAAATTTTGTTAATCAAACGATCTATTTTTACCTAATATCAGCGTTGGTTTGACACAGGATACATAATATTAATTGAAAATCAATAGGACGAACATTAAGAAGATAAAGAATTGAGTCGAATGCTAATGATTTTCTTGTTTAATTTTCAGGTCATTTAATAAGCGTGATAATGATTTTTTTATTTATTCAGGTCATTTAATATGTATGATAAGGAATTTTTTTATTCTATTAGTATTATAATAGTATCCAGTAGTTTTTAAATGTACTGTTTTGTATTATGAATATTTCCTAAATTATATTGTAACAGGGTTGTCCAACTCACGGCCCGCAATGCCATTTATTGTGGCCCTCGAAAGGTTATTAGTCAAATATGGAAGTCCCTTTTCTCCACTTGCGAGAACATTGTGTGCATGCGTACGTGCCCTGTCGGGATCGACAACCTCTTAATGTAAAAATAGGTTAAATTAAATTTAAGGATTTTTCTAATACTTTCAGAAGTTCAAAATCATCCGAATGTGTTTCTCTGCGTTACGCTTAGTACGGTTTCATATCGCCCATGGTTCTATCCAGTGGTAGCTCGTGCTTAGGTTGCATGGTTGCACAACCCCCAGAAAATGAAAAAAGCTCATAATATTTTAGGAATATACATTTTCCTTTTAAAACATTCAATATTCAATACATTGTAGTATCTTGAATGATATGAAATATCGATGTATATGAAATCATTTTGAAACCAAAGAGCGTCCAACTGGCGCTCTCTGCGGTGTCTGGTGCCTTGCCAGGAATTGCACCACGCGCTTTGCTGTATTGGGTGAATGGGTTACTCTTTGCCCCTTCGAATTAACACGAACATACGTACTCTTGATGCAGCAGCCACTCTAGTGGCGCTGTCTAGCACTGCGCGGTGACGGAGGGAATCTCAGGGGAATACCCATATTCTGTCTTCGTCTGACTCACTGCAGCGTAGTTTTATGATTTTCGCTTGTTATTGAAAGTGCACAAGTACTGTCAATTATTTACGATATTCAATGCATTGTTTATGATATTTGTACTTTGTTTTCATTTGATATTAGGTTTGTTGATTCAAAACGTACATGTGATGAGTTCTTTGTGTAAAGGTGGCCGTTCTGGATGGATGTCCCATGGGGTCTCGCGGAAGCCAATGTGACTGCAGCTGGCCAGCGGTTTACGAACGTTCTTGTGAATAGGAATGTGTCTCGAAGATCTTTCATTATTGCCAAATACACGAGGGTAGTGAAGTTTTCGAAATAAATAATTTTATTTGTGTGAAACGTGACAATGAAGCAATAGTGCTTGTCGCGATGCGGTGGAGTCGAATTTAAGTTCCCAGTGGAAATCAAAGCCAGAACCACGTGCGCGGCAAGTGTATTTATGCCTTACGTGAACTCGACACATTAAAATTATGTAAGTAGTGTTTCAATGTTGAGTTTTATTTAACTTAGTTTTAATTGATTTGAATTGCTTGCATTTTTATTATATATTCGTATTTTGAATTTTGGAAATTACATTTCTGTCATTCGATGAAGGTGCAACCTCCTGTCTGTGGGGCGCCAGCCGCCACTGGTTCCATCCTCGCCCTGTTTCAGGTCAGCCGGACAAAGATTCGAGATCACCAATATAGGAAAGCCAGATCTGGATCGCCCGAGTAATGAAAATATGGCCCGCAGCCACATTAAAGATTTTAGTTGTCAATTTTCAGGCCTTGCAAATTGTAATTGTATTATAATATTAAAGAGTATTGAGATTGGCCAGCTTTCTGCCTCAGCAGGGAGGAATCGTGGTGACGGAGGTTGCTGCGATTTCTGATTGAGAGTTGTAGACGACCAACCGGATCCTGAGTTTCGCGGCGGCACTCATGTCGTTAGCTTCAAGATGGAGGCAGCGAGTAGGCGATTCTAAGCACCGTGTTGCCGGGCCTCGCCCGGTAACCCACCAGTTGGGTCTCTGACACGTGGACCTTTGGCAGGATTGGGTGGACATTCTTCGGAATGCTCCGGATCCCAGGAAGAGAAGTCTGATCGAGAGAAACCTACCACCTTGTCAGGTTGCCCAGGTTCTAGCGATACTCACGTCAGTAGCCTAAAGGTTTTGGCAGTGAGGAGACGGGAAGGAGGCCCAAAGCCGCCCGAACCTGTTCGGGTTGTTCCCTGTTGGGCTCTTGGCTTCGTCGTGGCAGTGGCCCGATACTCGAGGCAAAAGGGAGGGACTTGTGCCGGCGCATTGATTAGACTCCGGTACTAACCTGGAAAGCTAGTAACTCTGAGCTGGCAGGGCATCCCCACCCAGACATTGAAAGGGGACGTTGTCATGAGAGCAAACTGCGTTCAGGCAGGACCGGATACCAACCTGTCGTCGTACTTGTGCGGCGGCGGGGGGTGCGTATAAAGGCACGAAGCCCTAGGTGCCCACCCCGGCGACTTGTGCTCCCAAGTAGAACATGTGTTTTGTGTGGAGTGGTATCCCTCGCAGGGAATCCGCTGACCAGTTGTCTGAACATAGTACTTTGTAATAGTTTAGTCCTAGAAAAAATATCAATAAAATGAAATTAATGAATAAATATCTCCAAACGTGTTGTCGGCCTTGGAAAGCCAGGCCGCTCATTAATCCAGCCTCTGAGTGGCCCGTTTCCCCCGTGGAGGAGCAAAGGCAAAGGGAAGACATCGCGAATGACACGCCGATTACCCTGATCGCAAGCCCTACAGCTGCTGGGGCCACTCCTCCTCCCACACTTTGTAGTTTCCTTTCCTCCGCCTCCAAATAAGCCTCGTCCCCCGCTGCAAGGGGGACGGCGCGGCGGCGGCCTTTCTTCCTAGACGCCTGATCGAAGCGCGTCCCCCCTCCCCCTCCCACCGCCGCTGGCGATCGCGAAACTTTTCCCAGACGCCTTGTCGCCGGCATTTCTTCTTCTTCGTCACCTCCCGCTCCAATTACGCTGCAAACAACGCAGTTGCCGCCGCTCGGTTGTTCATTACGCGGGGGGGGGGACGGGGGGGAGGAGGATGAGGGTGGACTGGGGTGTGAGTTTCAGGAGAAGAATAAGACTGATGAGAAGAAACAAGGAATAAAGAAAGTCTAGGAAAAGGAGAAGAAGGATGGAAAGGATGACAAAGAGCAGTAGGAGAAAAGAGAAAAGAAGAAAGTGGAAACGAGGAAAATGAGAGAGCGGAAAAGAAAGAGGGGGAAAAGGAAATGAGATTGAAAATAGTAGGAAAAGGAGAACGGATGAGAAGAACAATAAAAACGTGAAGAGGAGATAGGCAGGGGAAAAATGGAGGGAAAAAGTAAAGATGGATATTTTTTATTGTTAACAAACAGTTGAAAATGCTTTCCCTTTTCTTCTGGGGTAACGAAGTCTAAATAAACACGTCTGGTGGATTATTCCCAGGGTCTTTTTCAGTAAATTTCTTGATAATCATTTTAAGGGTTTCATTTGATTTACCCTTGCGTTGAAAATAAAATAGTTTTTCTTGAGATACCCTGTAGTATCTCAATGGTTTATGCCCTTGGAAATTACTTCGTTTATTGAACTTACGGAAAAGTATTTCTAATTTGATGTAGATAACTTCTCAATGTCTCGGCCTCTGCTCAATGAAAGTAATGTACAGTACTACAAGGATACACGACTTAAACAAGTAATTATTAGAAATCAGTAACCACTCAAATTGTTAATTGAGAGTGAAATGAATCATTTTGAATCTAAAGGTTTTTGATTACTTGATCGTGTTTACTTCAGAGAGCAATAATTACATTTACTTCCTTTTACAGGTTAGAATGTTTATCAAAGATTCTGTTCAAAAATGTACCACACCATAAGCGAGAATATTGTTAATTTATAGACACATGTTAATTTATTTAATATTATTGCAATAGACAACAGAGAGGAACTGAATAATTTTACAAAACGTAATGAAAATTAAGGAAATAATTCACCATTCAAACATATACTTACCCGTGGCAAACATGTTTATACAAGGCAGAATTTTAAAAGAAAATTAATATTAAATAAAGTAACTAGTAGATAAGTATATAAAAATAATTCAAATCTCGGTTCTTTAACAGAAAGCATCGTGCTCACATGTTCTCATATGGAGCCACAATTCTTCAAGGCACTTGAAGCCCGCTTTGTACTCAGTTTCCCTGCAATAGCTTGCGCGTGTACATGCCTTTCTGGATTTGGAGAGAAAGTAAAGGCGGAGTCAGAGGAAGTTGTCTGAGCTCGTAGGAGCGTCGGGCTTCCCAGGCGGGCAAGTAGCTTGTGTGGGCGTAATCTGACGTACCTGCCCTTCAATGAATAGATGAGGCAAGAGCTGGTATCAATAGAATTAGGAAATGAAGGACAAAGATGATGGAAGCCACTAAAATGGAAGGCGAAGGCCACATGCGTTGTCGTACAACATAAATTAAGAGCGTGTCGAAATTTTAGGATAACAATATTTTAAAGTAAAGTTTTCAAGGTGCTTGTTATTATCTATTTAAAAAATAAACTTAGAAAATTATAGATTTATTTGCAAAAGAATTAAAATACGCTGTTTAGGTTTCTTCTCACAGTTCTGTTTTTGTTGTGCTAACTAAAAGCTATGGATTACTTCTAAAATATGACTGAATTCGAATTCTTAAGTTAACCTTCTCTGAGTTCCATTGCAATCGACTTGTTTTTTAACAAACTACGCCCTACATAAGTGCATATTTCTTGTTGGTTATACCGGTATAATTCCATGGCAGCAATTTTTTATTTCATACTCACCAAAAGCAGAACTTACTGTACACAGATCCACAAATTTATTTTTCCAATTCAGGTTCTTTAGTCTAACAATCAACATACATCTTTTAAGTTCCTGAATTACAAACTTAGCATTTTAAAGACTTACAGTATTTTTTATTAGAACAAATTAACAAATGAATTACATAAAACGGGATTCAGCATTCCTATTTTGTGAGAATGATCGAACATAGGAATGTAATTCGTTCAATCTTAAAAATCTGAGATTAACAAGCTATCATCACGTGAACATAGCATTTTTATGAGACTTCATTGTCAGAAAGAGCAACAAGTCATGATTTGGTGTTCACTTTTAGAAGTGTTTCCGAGAGGAATAGTTACTTAATCAGGATCACCGGCAGTTTAACAGGAAGACGAACAGTCACATCGCTAGAACTGTCCCAGAACGGAACAATTGAACAGGCTTTGTTAGTCAGCGACGCATGATAAGTCTGATGTCTGATTAGCGTTTCTCTCTTAACCCGAAGACTCTGTTTGGGGTCTTTTCTACCCCCAGGCGCAAATAATGTTTTGCAACACACTGAAAATTATTTCAACTTCTCTTTTTAGATACGCTATTTATGTCCATCCAGTTTTACATGTTTTGTAAACTTTTCAGTTTTTTACGATTTCTTGGTTTGAAGTAATTTGATTTTTATGAGGATGGGGTCATAAATGCTCCCAAATAGATTCCAAGTTACACGTCTCAATGACAACAAAAATTCTGAAAGCGAGTACATTTCAGTTTTATAATATTACGTTGTTTCTGAATTAAAATCTGTTGTATTTGTCTTTTATGAGTTAGTTGCTTTGTATCAGACATTCTCTGTCTGGTATGGTAGTCACCTAGGTATAGTTATGAGGATATGTTTGAATGTTTTCTGGTAATATATTTTTTTAGAACGATGTAGTAAATGAAGCAAATAAATAATATAATTTTCTTAATTAATAATTCCAAATAGCATCCATGCATGAAATAGAGATAAACTGTTTCCTTTGGTTCTCGGATGTGACTGCATAACAACCGACGGTGGTCCTGCTGAATTTCTTTTTCCATATGCGTTTTCTACTAGTGAAAAACCTCTAGAAATCGTAGTGTAGAAGTTCGATATCGATGACGATGTTTTAAACATCGATTTAATAAAACTGATATTTTTAACACTGACGTTCTATGCTCGATGATTTTACATTGTCGATATTTTGTTTGTGAATGAAGAAGTTCCATAATTACAATTTTGAAGATGTTAATGTATGAAAAATATAAAGTAAAATATAAAACTACCTTTATAAAGCAGACTAACTCTTGACTGAGAGATGACCCCGATGACCTGGTATGTCCTACGCCTCTCTTCGTTTTGCACTCGGAGAGGTGGAAAACTCGTCCGCCATAGGTGTCCGTCCTTATTCACGTACTTTCTATAGCGAACTTACGCAGCTGTGATTCCTTGGAATGACCTTGAGTGCTCAGGATTTAAGGCTCAATTTTGGTAATTATTCTGAATATTTTTTACTTTTTTTAAATTTTAGGTCGCATCAACATCTAGGTTATTAGCGAACACTATTGGAGTTAACGTTATGGTAACTGTGAATATGAAATGCTATGGCGATGATAAGGGGTGAAAGAACGAACACAAATTCAACCTCTGCCTGAGGTGGAACTCGAACCCGCGACCATTCGATCCGAGTTCGCCACGACACTACTGCCTTAGCAATCTCGGCCATCGGATCGGCATTTTTTACTTTGTTTTGCCATTAACTTTCAATTATAAATTCATAAATACTTGTGATGACAAAACAAATCATTTCCCCCGCGCAAACATTAATGTTAGAAGTTACTAACCATGTTTCAGAAACATCCATGGATTTAGGGATGTTTTATTAATTCATGTTTCAATTTTCAACATCAATATTTTGAAACATCGATATTTTGTTGTCGATGTGACAACTGTTCACTTTACACCTCTGGTTACCGGAGTTAATGTTCTGGACGATCCACATGGAATTTGTGGTGCATAAAGCACATTGGAGATTTTCTCGAAGTCCTCGTGTTTGTCCCTCATTTCATCATTACTGCGCTGCCTCTCATTTCATCATTTATCCAACACCATTCAAATCAAATTCATCACCATCACATAAAAACCATTTAACTCAAACGGCTGAAAAGGCTAGGTATTGATAACCATATTAAAAATATGTTTTGACAATAAAAAACACTTCAAATAGTTACCACTGACATTGCGTCTGCGGCTCATCTGACTGGACGTTTCTGGGATTCGATTCCTAACAGTAGTGGATTTTGGACAGAAGCTACACAATTGAGGGGAGGAATTCTGATGCGGTGTTTTTGACGTTATTACATGAAGAAATAAAGGAAATCATCTCGTCAACTTAATATATTTATTTAGATAGCCGGCTTCCGACGGCTTTGCTGTCATCATCAGACTACAAAAAGAATAAAATAAAATATAAATAAAATACAGAGGTTATTTTGGTATATACTTGGTATTTTATTTATATTTGATTTTCTTTTTATTTGTAGACTGATGATGACGGCAAAGCCGTCGAAAGCCGGCTCTCGGAATAAATATATTAAGTTAACGGAGATCACTTCCCTTATTTCTTCATACAAGCTACACAGCTGAGCCAAATACAACCAATATCTGAAGGAAAATTCTTGTAGGCGACTGCTCTTATCTGTATTTTTCAGTGATTTCTTCGATCATCTACGAGCAAAATCTAAAGCAGATCCTTAACGAACGGGCCAGGACCCGCGCGCGAACTTACTTTCTTTACCCTTGTCCCCTCTCCTCCGCTTAAAAACTCTTGTATACATTTATGCAACACATTGCATATAAAACGTCAGAAAAACACGATGGAGCTTAGAGATTTTCCCGGCTAAGATGGGGGTACCCAAACCCTCTTGGGGGAGATACATGTAGGAAGAGAAAAACACAAGCTGGCGCGATGAGTATATCAGCGCCGATTATCAACATCTAGAGGGAGAGGAACACTAGGGATATAAAATACAGTCGACTCCGGTTGTAGCGAACTTGTTTATAGTGAACCCTCGGTTATAATGAACTTAAGTCACTGGTTTCGTTTCAGTTACATTACAAGTAAGCATAAGAAGATCCTGTTATAGCAAACCTGAACCTCGGCTATAGTGAACGTAGGAAACATAAGTCAGGAAATTAATTCCATCCTGGAAAAGAATATATCGGTGCAGTGTCCCAAATTCCAACCATAGGCAACTAGAAAAAAATTTCGGTCATAATCGAAGAAATCTCCCTCGAGGTGAAGGTAGCGGAGTGGTTAATGAAATTAATCGTTATAGAGAAATTCTATTTAATTTTGAGATCAACGGATATAGTGAACCAAAAATGTTAGTCCCCAGAAGTTCACTATAACCGGAGTCGACTGTACACTGAAAATATGAGTCTAATAACAACAGTAGCCCGGACACTCTAAATAATGTCAGCCAAATAAGGACTCGAAGCGTTATTAATGCTTTTTTATCTGCTGGCGAAGTCATATGACAGTCCAGGCGCCCGAAATTGGACGCGGTGTTGAGTGTTTGTGACACAGCATAATGGTTTTTTGATTGATTGATTTTTTCGTGTTTCCAGGCGCGTCAACTGCTTTGGTTATTAGTCCCGTTAGTGTAGTGCATGTTTTTTCTCGGGAGATGGCGATGATCGTCCCCGCTGGATGGCGAGATCCGGCACCGACCTATCGTCGGCTGGTGGGGTTTCCCCCTAACCAGGACTCCCCCACCAGCGGGGCATCGCCCCAGCCGGGACATGCTCTAAGCTCCCGACCGGTCTCCCGGAATATGTGGTAGTGTAGTGCATGTTAGTGTAAGTGTGTGTGTGTGTAAGGGGAGAGGATAGGACAAGGAAGAGGAAGGAAAGATCGCGCGCGGTCCGTGGCCCGTTTGGTAGGGTACTGCTCCGGCATTGGCCTGGTGTTGATCGGAGAAACCACGGAAAACTACCGATCAGAGCAGCCAGCCGCTAGAATTCTCCTCCAGACAGCGACTGAATTCGACCTAGCTGAAAAACTAGTGTCAAAAATCCTGCCGCCGCCGTCGGGACTCGCACTTAGGACCTCCCGGTCAGAGGCGCTGCAGTGACATCACTTGATGCACTGAGCTACCGCCCCCGGCCAGCATAATGGTGATTCAGTGCCACCCGTTCTGTGCGGTCTAATGCACAGGGACGACGCCTGGGAAACGGCACGGCACCGGGGCGGCGAGCTGCGTCTCCCAGCGTCGCGAAGCGTCTGGGGGCGGCCGGCGGCGGCGGCGGCGGCGGTGGCGGCGGCGACGTCGCGCCCGTCACAAAGAGCGCGCGCGTCGCGACGCAGCTCGCTTCTCAAAGTGGCGCCGGGGGCGGCGGCGCGGAGTCGGCGGCGGCGGCGGCGGCGGCGGCGGCGGCGGCGGCCGGCGGCGGTGGACGGTCCCGGCGGCGGCTCGCCCGCGCAGCACCCGCCGCCGCTGGATATGGACTAATTAATTTCCTTTCATCAGCCCGACAATCAGCCTTTGTTGGAAGTCCTCTATATATTTTCCTTTGACTGACAACGCGCAATTGGGTGGGGGAGTGAGCGGCCGTGGACGGGAAGGCGGGGGAGGGGGGGCAAAGGAAGAGAGCGCGGTGGTTGGAGACGCCGTCGGAGAGGAGTGGTGGATCGGCGGACCAAAAGGAGACGGGAAAGAGGGAGAGATGGCGAAGGAGCGAGGCTAGTGGAGGCGGTGTCTTGAGGTGGTGGGGAGGAGGTGAGAGGGACTCTGGTCAGGCGTAGGTGGCACGGTTCAGGGCGGTATCGGAAGCGTCTGGAGTGGCATCAGGGTTGGTGATGATCGTCGTCAGGTGTGGCGCCTGGGGCAGCGTCGATGGCGAGCGTGGGGTGGTGCGGTGAGAGACCGCTGCTTGGGCGGGTGACAGCGTGGAAGGGGGCGTGGCGCGGAGGAAGGAAGACGAGATCTTGCAGCGGGGGTGGGGTGGGGAGCCGCCTTTTCTTATCCCTAATTAGTTCTCCTTCTGCGTGGGCGCGCGGACTGGCGCGGACACATCCCCAGCGCCGCGCGGAGCGAGTTGCCGACAAGGAGCCTTCGCCTCCGTCTTGGTCGCCGCCGCCGCCGCCGCGGGGCCCGCGAGTGGCAGGGGAGGAGGCGCTGGGCTCCGAACGCGACGCGTGACGAGAGCCCTGAGGGTGCGGGAGGGAGCGGGGATTGGGGCTGGGCGCAGCTCGGGGGAGGCCGAGCTGGCAGGGGCGGGGGTGCGGTCGTGGGAGAGGCGAGGAAAGGGAGAGACCCGGCGGGCGCGTGACGGGTGTGGGGAGGGATAGGGCGGAGGTGCTGGTGCGGTGGGGGTGGGTATGTGCGCGTGGTAGGGGTGTCGGATGGAGATAGGGACACAGGTGGTGCGCGTGAGAGCTATGGGGTGGTGGTGATAGGGCGGGAGGAATAGGTTGATGGGGTCGAGGGGGCGAGTGTGAAGTCACGGGAGAGGTCGCGGATTGAAATAGGGACGTGGGTGGTGAACGTGGGATGTGGGGAGGGATAGGGCGGTGGTGAAAGGATTGAGGGATAGGGCGGAGGTGCTGGTGGGGTCGGGGAATGGGTGTGAAGGCGTGGGAAGGGTGGCGGATAGAAATAGGGACGCGGGCGGTGCGCATGGGGCAGTGGTGATAGGGCGGGAGGAATAGGGTGATGGGGTCGAGGGGGCGGGTGTGAAGCCATAAGAGAGGTCGCGGATGAAAATAGGGACGCGAGTGGTGAACGTGGGAGTGTAGGGCGTTGGTGAAAGGACGAGAGGGATAGGGCGGAGGTGCTGGTGAGGTCGTGGAGGTGGGTGTGACGTTGTGGGAGTGGTCGCGGATAGAGACAGGGACATGGCGGTGGGCGTGACGGGTGCGGTGAGTGTGGCGGGGTGTGGTAGAGGTCGTGGGAGCGGTCGCGGATAGTGCGAGGGCCGCGGGCGGTGCGAGTTGGGGATACGGGGCGGGTGGGCGGGGTGCGGGTGAGACCGGGAGGTGGTGTTAACAGGGGCAGGGGTGTGACCGTGGGCAGGGGCGGGGACGCGGCGGCGAGCGTAAGGAGTGTGGCGAGATGGGGGAGGGCTCCGTGCGGATGGCAGCCGTGGAAAAGAAGCCTCTCCGACGCAGCCGACGCCCGGCCACGCCCCCTCAAGACGGCGCTGAGCAGAAGGAGACGTCTTAGCCCCGACGCTCCTCTCTCAGGCACTTAGGGCAGTGCGCTTAATTGCCTCTTATGACGCTGCATTTTGACCCGTAATGATTTGGGCCTCCTCCGCGGGTTCTTCGCGATCTTTGATTCCTCCCTCCTTCCACTATGGATCAATCTTGCTCGTCCCTCCTTTTTGTCTTGCCTCCTTTCTTTACTTCCTAATGTGCATGCTTCCTTACATTTTAATGCAGTGCATTTTCGTCTTCTAATGTAAGCACTTTCATGTGATGCTTCAATTCTATGAAGCTCTTTCTATTTTCATTTTTGGTCACCTTTCACGTCTTCACTACAATGTATTTGTTTCATGTTGTATTAGTTTCTTGATTCCTGGTCTGTCAGTTGTTTCCATAGGATTTTCATCTGCAATAGGTTTAATCACGTTCTGAATTATACAAGCTTCTTAGTTTTGTACAGAACTATTATGTCCTGTTTTAACAACGTTTCGTAATTACTTTTTCACTCTTTTGAAAGTGTTTTAGACTGTTCATTCTACACTGCTTTACAATTATGAGGCATCTGAATTAAATCTCTGAATGAAGATACTTCTTAAATACGTTGTTGATTGTATTGAGGATTTATCATTAGGTATATAAGAATTTGCAAATAGTGAAGTTAACTCTCTTCTAGAATGATCAAACAAAGGAACATTTATGCTTTCAATATAGTAACTTTCGTTACAAGTGTGCGAAGCAAGTAATTCGCTCACGAGTCAAAAAATAGTTTTTCGTGCACGGCATTTTAAATAAAACGCTGCTATGCATATTACAGAAATTCTGGCATTTTAAAAATCTAAATCTAATCTGAACTTCAACATGCAATTTAGAGACAATTCAAGAGGTTAGGTAACATTTCTTGTTCAACCTTTTCTGCCCATCTACTAGTATCCTCAAGGGAAAATGGAGATGTCAGTGCAACTCTTGCTAAGTTTCCCGCATCCGATACAGCAACGCTCACTGTGTTGTTGCGAGTGCAACTGCCGTTGCCGTAGATGCCAAATCCACCCCGTCACTACCTTCGCCCTTGGCCAGTTTCACCCTCAGCATGTTGCGCCCCCATCCTGCTATTCCCTCTTTTGCCTCTCATGCACTCCATCCCTTCACCATCCTAATATCCGCTCTCTTCTGAACTCGAGTCATCTCCGTATCAACCTTTCTGCGATTAGCCCCTATTCTGCTCCTTTCCCTGCCAGCTCGCTCTACTCACGTATTCACAGCGCTTCCAGCCCAACGTCAGCTTTCTCTACCCTCTATCCGCTCGCTTTATTCTACAACCGCCGATCAGTCTCCGCCCGTTTCCCGTCTGCCGTATCCACATCTATACTTCGCTCCCACCTTTACTCCTGCCTCCGCTTTCATCCCAACCCCAGCCTTTTCTACTCCTGCCCCAACGCCCTTTGGTACATTTTCCGATCTTGTTCCCCCCCATTTCTTTCCCCATCTGCCCTAAATACATATTCACTATGCACGTTCTCCTCCATACGACACCAGGCAAATGCCGGAACAGTACCCTAGCAAACGGGCCACGAACCGCGCGCGATATTTCCTTCCTCTTCCTTGTCCCATCCTCACCCCTCACACACATACACTAACAGGCACTACACTACCACATATTCCGGGGGATCGGTCGGGGACTAAGAACATGTCTCGGGTGGGGCGGTGCCCGGCTGGTGGGAGATACCTGGTTGTGAGAAAATCCCGCTAGTCGACGGTTGGTGGGCGCCGGATCTCGCCATCCAGTGGGGGAAGATCACCGCCTCCTCCCGATGAAATAAACATGCACTACATTTACGGTAATAATAACCTCGCTCCCGGAATCACTAACAATTAAAAGGGAGAATAACAATTAACAATAATCAATCTTCCATACACCCTTTCCCCCCAACCTACTAGCCCACTCATCCCGGCGTCCGCCCTACCCCAGCCTCCACCTCCACTCACGACGCGCCACCCTCTACCCTCCTCTCGCTGTGATCCTCCCGCATCGGCCACGCCCCCTCCGGCGCGGCGCCGCCTGCAGCTCGGCGAGTGGCGTGGCGCGGCGCGGCGCGACACGGCGTGCGGCTGGCGTCGCGGCGACAGCCAAGAGAACAGGCGTCGCCGCGAGGTCTTCGCTCGCCCCTCGCGACGCTCCCCGCCCCGTCTCCCCGCGCGCTCCGCCGCGCAAGAAGGAAATTTGCTCGCTGTCATGTCCACGGGTGGTTTTGTTAAGCAGCGCGTCCGTCGGCGGCGCCGAGCGCGCTTGCTTAGACGCCGCGCCGCGCCGCGCCGCGGCGCCGCGGGGCCGCGCAGGCCAACTCTGTGCGCTCTCAAGCTGTCTCCCGCCGCGTCGCCTCATCCACGCCTCGTGCGTAATTATCGCTCCAACTCCATTCCGTCTGCAGCAAAATCGGGCTTCTTGATTGGTTTTCATGAACTTTATGGTCTCGTTTTCTCTCACTGTGGCAGTTCTCGGTATCTGGGGCTGTTGTCTTCCTGATGATCTGATGGTGTTTCTGTTTGTGCCGTGAACTCGGTCTTCTCATCCTCATGTTTCCCTTCACCCCCCTCATTCCCCTTCTCATCCACTCATACTCTTATTTTTCCACTTCTTCTTCGTCTTCCAGTGATACTTCGCTAGACAGCTTCATTGCTTCTTGCATCCATGTTTTGACCTTGTTCCATGCTTTGACTCACTCAACACTTTAACTTTCCTGTTCATAATTTTTCTATTTCAAATCTCCATTCTCATATCTTTCTGAACTCCGTTATTCCATCTAATTTTGAAAAACTTTTTCGTCTTGGTGAATGGGTACTAGCCAAAAGCCTTCCATGCTGTGGCATTCTCTCGTACGATGGACACATCAAACCGGAAAGATTTTATCAATTCAGATTCAAACTCTTGCCTGAACTCTATTCCACGCCGCTTTTGTCTTATGAACTTTGTCTTCACTCGTTCTCTTCTCTATCTATGTCTCACGGCTTCTTCTTCACGTCTATACCTTCTCAGCAAATCCTTAACGCAAATCCTAATCTCTTACGCTTCCAAGCCTACACCAGCAGGCCTAATTGTACTTCTCCAGTTGTAATCGCCTACTTCTCCACACCTGGCTTACTTCTCCAATCCCTCAACTTTACGCCAGTATTTTTACGATTTCGTATCAAACACCCGAGACATTACACTTTCCACAATCACGTTCAACAGCTTCCCATCTTCGCTTACGTCTCAATCATCCCCTTCACGCAAATTTTCTTTTTCTCCTCTCCACGTTTATGTATTGAAGCTTTCTCCTGGATGCTCCCACTGCCACGCCAACCCCTCCACACCTACGTTTCGCTGCTTCCCGTTTTTATTGTTGCTCCCAAGCCTACTCTACCACTTCCACGCTCTAAACCTACGTTTTCTTATTACGCTTTCAGACCTTCGTTTCCACGACTGACTCTTCCAACAACTCTTTCACTCGTAGTCTTCAACACCTCCACAATTCTGCTCCTATAGGAATCCTTCACAGCTCCACGCCCATTTTTTTCTACACCACTCCTCATCACGGCAGGAGCAGTTCTCACCAACAGACGGTACATTCCTGTGCTGCCACATAGAGCCCGTTGCTGTCTCCAACACAGCTCCTCGGCCGTCTTTCGCGCTGTCGCGTACCCGCAGGCTTCAGTGGGCAACGCACTGCATAATGCCAGGCGTCGGAGTTGACGGCAGCGGTGGGGGCGGGGCCGGCGGGGGCGGCGGCGTTTGCGGGCGACTGCTCTGCGAAGGCCGGCTCCTCCTACAGACTCCGCCTTTGTGGGGCGACGCAGTGATGCTGCCGGCAGCTGACTGCGCCGCCCACGTCGCTTCTTGCGTCGCCGCCGCCGCCGCCGCCGGGTCAAGACGCCACTGGCCGGCTTCCTCCGCCCCCGCCCCCGCCCCCGCGTGCGACGCCCCGCGGGCTTCCTGCCGCCGCCGCCTCCGCGCTGCCGCCCCCGATTAGCGAGCTCGCCCCCAAGTTGGTAACGCGTTTACCGCGACGAAATTTGGACGCGCGCTCCACCTCTGGCCGCCACGCCCACCCGCCTGGCTGGCTCCGCGCGCGCCTCTGCGCTAACGGGCGGGGCGGTGAGAGCGCGGGAAACGTGGGTTTAGCCCTTCAACATTCCTTGACTTCTCATTGATATTTATATGAAGAATACCTATCGACAAAAAAATATCCGGAAGACAGGTTTCTTTCGCATTTTGTATAGCCCTGAGGATGGAAATACATTTTCCAAAACTTTGGCAAACAACCGTGTTTTATTTTTTATTTATTCATTTATTTATTAAATTGCTCCTACTGACCAAGCAACTTGACTTCAATGCATTGATATTTAGGTGAGATGGCTATGTGCAACAACTTTTGCTGCTGCTGCATCTTTTCTCGGAGGTCCAAGGGACAGTTGTTGACACTAGTTTATACGCTAAGTTGAATTTAGAAGGTGTCTTGGAATTATAGTGCACAGCCGTTCAGAAGTTTTCCATGATTTCATCTATCATCTGGCGAATGCTAGAGAAGTAACCTAATAGGCCAAGGAAAATGCGCGATCTTTCCTTGCTTATTCTCGTCTGCTTTCTCCTCTTACGCACACGCTTAACAGTTTGCTGTCGCTCATCTGGAGGCCTGTTGAGAGAGTATAGCTTCACCCAGCTGGGACGATGCCTTGCTGAGGGAAGTACCTGGAGTGGGAAACCTCGCAAGTATATGTGTGCGTTGGCGCCGGTCTTCCGTCTTACGAGAATACAATGCATTACACTCAAGGGACTAATAACCAAATTAGGTAACGCCATCGGAAAAATGAGATACTCAGTCATTTGATATGTATTCAAATATAATCGTATGTGGTGGCATGAAAATCCAACATCACCTCTGTCACATGGTAGACACACCAATGCAAGACTCGAACACGCAACCTTTGGTTCCGCTTACTTGATTCTCCAAGTATGCGTCGCTGATGTCGGGTTCGTTAAAATTAATTATTAAGTAATGTATTGTCAACGTATCGGCTCTTTATGGAGTCTTCTTCTGGGCTATATAAATACGTGTTTGATAAATAAAGGGTTAAATCTGTAATCTAATTAATGCGTATGTTTAAGGTAAAAACAAATTAATTAATGCTTAGTTCTGAAAATTCATTTGATTTCTAGTAATATCTACGAGTTCGTATCCTTGTTAATTTATCTTTTTACTGCACATTTAATTTTTAATTCACTAATACATGGTGGCAATCATGACCGATCGTATTCTTTTGTTCTATTGCTGTATGGAATGCAGCATCTTGCATGTCCATCCTCACGAAATGTTCGTCTATCCAAATAAACATATGAATTAGTATTATTAAGTAATCCAGCTTGACTGAAATAATTTATTGAATAAAATATTTCTACAATAGCCCCACCTATGGTCAAGAAAATATTAAGTAAGAAAATGTGTAAAATCATCGAGTGACATATCTCATAGTCAACAAAATAATTCATGACAGAGTACGAGATTTTCTATAAACTACTTAGATGGTGTGAATAAAAAGTGAGAGAATGTGAGAACAGTAAATAGTAAAAAAATGAAAAATTCAAAGTAAGGCAAGAAAGTAATAATTTTTTAAAGAGTTTATGAAATATTATGTGAGGGATTGAAGACTGTGAAAGCATTTAGGAATCACGGAATGATACGATATGAAGACAAATATGAAATAATGAATGAAACCGTATGAAAATATGAAATAGTGGATGAGAAGGCGTACATGAAAAATATGGAATGAATGTGTGAATACTGTAATGATCCAACGTTTCGAGACCAAAACCCCATATGCAACGTTCCCAAAAGGTGGCAAAGAATAAACGTATATGTGGAATGCCACGGTGCCGATAGAAACATGTTTGTAAATCCAAATTAAAATAAGAAATTATAGCATGTGAGATTTAGGGAAAATTGAATATAATCATCCAATAGAGCAGGAATTATAGAACGAAATAAAACAAACGGCATTAAATTCGGTTAACACATTCGGAAGTTATAATTTGAAATATATTTGGAATTTTCTAATAAAATGAACAGAATATGGCCATTGTTGTGTTAGAAAAGAAACATTACAAACAGGGTTTTTGAAGAATAATTACCAAACACACGGACCGATTTGGTTGAAACGTTGGGAAAGAATAGAATAAAATACGGGGAAGACGACAAAATTAACATCAACTTTGTCGCATTTTCGGAAGCGAAGTAATCATAAAATATGTGGAAGTTGGAATGAAGTCAATAGTGTAAACAAATGACGCCATGCTGAGAAGTTAAGGAAATCTTCCAGAACCAACAGAACAAGCGTGTGTCAATTATTTGTGACAAAAATCTGTTGTAACAATGTAAATTGTGAAGAAAGAATGCAGATGTGAGGCAGATGTGTCGTGGACATGGTGATGAACGCTTCGTGTACGTGAAATCGGTGTGTCGTTAGTTTTTTTTGGAAAGTGTAAAAATAGTTAACGAGAAGTAACGTCGAAAGATTTATAAAAATTTTGGAACATTAGAAAAGGGAGCAAAGATTTAAATTCATTGAATTCATGTTATTTTATTAGTAAAACTTCAAGCAATTACGGATAATCAATTGCGTTGTATTCTAGTGTGAGGAAATTTGGCGCGGTAAACATTTTTATTATGGGACTTAACTGAATCAATACACATCAGTATAATTTAGACGATTATTTTCCAAAATAAATGGAAATAAGCAATAGAACTTTTCAAGAGGTAACGTGTTTGACGATACGCGAAAAGTTGTTTCTGTTTTCGTGTTACGTATTTTGCCGAGCAGTACGCCGCAAACATACAGAATTTATTAGTCGGTGACGGGCTAGCGGCTGGACTTTCACATTTAGGTGAAACATAGTGGTTGACGAGAAGTGGTTCTCGGAGGCAACCGCGAGTAAGAGTGGCCGTCGACTGACATCGAGGAGCATTGGACAGCGGACACCGGACGTCTCCAGTACGAAAGATGAGCTGAATAAAGGGAAGTGAAACGCATATGCATGTGTGTGTGTGTCGGAATTCCTTGAAATGCTTCGTATCAAAACGCATCCCATAATTAAAAACAATTTTGTTGAATATCAAGTTTTGTTAGTAGTAATAAAGCAGAAATAGTTAGAGGAAAATAGGGAATGCGCATTCGAGGGATGAATGTGATTTTGATATTGTCTGTGTTAGTGTGTATGAATGATTTTTTGTTATTGTGTATTATCTTGTTTTTTGTTTTTTGTTTTTTTTTGTTTTTTCTTCGTTTGTATATGTTGATGTTATATGATATTATATGTTAACGTAGAAAGAAAGACGGTGAATTATCGCCGTAGAAATGGAAATAGAGTAAAGTTAGAAACGTAAATAAATGATCGAACCAGAAATGCGGTTCGTTTTGGATCAATTGAGATGTTTGTAGTAATTTAACCTTGCACGCACAATCTAGTTACCTCACTGCGATTCCTGTATAGGAACGCCAGCGTATCCACGGCAGTAGATAGTTAAAAGGGAAAAGAAAAAAGGGGATTTATTATAATACGAGAAAAGGAAAGAGAATGAGGCATGGCATGAAACAATCAAGTTCAAAGCAAATTATATATAAAATCCTAAGTTTGTGTAAATTTGTTATTTAGTGCAGATGCATTTACAATAATTCATTCCTGAAATAACCGATGATTTGCGCAGTATTGTTTTCAGGAAGATCTTTTTAGATCTTCAATGCCACTCTTGACTGATAAATAGTTTTCACCTTTACCATGCCTTTTTGTGTTGTAGAATTAAAGTGTCAGAAATTAATATTGACTGATTGACAAGATGAAGTAATGAGTAATGGAATTATCATTTGAAATGATTTTACAATTACAAATGAATTGTGTTGATTTATTGCAATACAAACCTATTTTCGACGTGTCACTTTCAAAGTATGTATTCTGTTCATATTCTACAAATCTTCTAGCGAATATTTTTAATGCATGCAACGTCTAGTAACACACACGTGTCTAAAAATTCTCACAATTGATTCACGTATTCTGTTAAATGCATATAAATCTTGAATTCACAGCTGTATTTTTTGAGGCATCACAAAGATTGGCACCCACTCTCGTTGATCACTAGTTCTTTTCGACTTCAAGTCGATTTTTATAAATATTTTTTTCTCTCATATGTGTTATATTTCTGCATGCTTATGTGAGTTAAGTGTAAATTACTACTTTGAAAAATAACTGTAATTACAAGGAACTAATTGCAACCAATTTCGCCTCTACTAATTTACAAATATATAATGTTTTTTGTGCTTGAAGCAAACATATTATTTTGAAACATTAGACAAACCAGAAAATAATAGCGAAGAAATAAGTTTTAATTTCAATTTTTAGTCCTTTTTAACATCCATTCATCTTCCTATTGAACTTCTTTTCACCTTAATTACATTCTCATGTATTATAATTTATATCATATTAATATTGTAAACATTATTTTAGTTATGTCTATCCCATCTATTACGTTTGGAAAATAGTTAAAAATTCTGAATACAACTAGAGAAATAACATTGCAGTAAGTATTGTTCATTATGTCTTGAAACATAAGTAGTTCATGTCAAATTCTAGTTATTCAACAATTTTTGGGTAATAATAACTAAAATATAATATTAATATTGTACTTCAGTTTTTTAGATCAGATTTTTGTACTAATATAATGATGTTATATAACTGATTGATATGTATTTTTGAATTTATTCTTACTCATCTAATGATATAAGTATCACGAATTACGATTTCGTTTCCGTAGTGGTTTCAAAAGAATAAAATACTTATAGATATTAATCAATTCAACATTATCCAGAACGGAGTACTAAAACGAAATGTTGTAAATAATGGAAAGTAATTCAACTTTTAGTTTAAAAATATAATTAACCCCATGAGATTACAAATTGGAAAAAATCGTCACTTGTAGGAGTAATTACGCGTAAGAATACCACTCTCTGCCCGAAGATAATTAAGTTCTTGCAAACTGGATTGAAATACAAAATTTTACGTAAATTATCCTCAGCTATACGAATCCAGTGTAAAGTCTTCTTGCTTTTAGTTATCCAACAATGCGATTTTATCGTCCTATTTTAAATAAGTGATACTCTTTGAGCCTTGGAACCTTGTAATCCTCTTTCCGGGGAGATTATGTTTACCTCAACTACACGAACTTAATCCACTTAATTTGGATCTCTCCTGTTTTCAATAGGAAGATTTTTTTCAACAAAAAGACCGAAATTAGAATATTACGGAGCCTTATTGAAGGAAACCAATATCCTCCGTAGGTGTGAGAACACGTGAAAATTTTTAAGTTTAATACTGTGAAATAATCCAGTAATAACATGAGGAAATTAACTAATTTTTTCACGGGATGTGAAAATCGTAAGTGCTTTGAGGCGGGGGCGGGCTTCGGGCCGTGCGGGCGGCCAGCACGTGGAGCAGAAAAGTCGCGGTCACACTCAGCGGGCAGCGGAGGCGGAGGCGGTGGAGTTAGCCTGGTGGACGCCTCGACTCACCTTCCCTTAACTAATGGAACGCGCCCGTGCTTCGGCGAGCGGGCGGGGAGGGGCGGGGTCCTGCGGCGACGGCGGGGACGCGAAGGGGAAGGGCGAAGGGGGCGGGGGCGGGGGGCGGGGCGGGCGAAGCTTCGTTCTCTCATTACGCAGACGTTAGACGCCCCGGATTTAGCCTTAATGAATGGTTCATATCGAGGCGGGATGGACCTCATCCATTTCGCGATGTGCCTCGCCAGCAAGCTTGCACTCATAACATAACGGCCTTCCCTCCTACTACCTCTACTTCCCAGGGGCCGCTCTCTCGCCGCCGCCTCCTTCTCACTCCCCGCCGCCGCCGCCGCCGCCACGTCCAGCCGTAGCAAAGCCACCCCGTGTTCAGAATGGGCAGTTCCGTTATTAAATCGCGACCGACTCGCGGGGCCCCTGCTTCCCTTTCCGTCCCCCCTCCCCGCCCCCCTCGCGTCGGCCCTGTGCGCCGCCTCCGCCGCCGTCGCCCTCGGCTGAGACAGTCCAGGCCGCGGGCATTAGCAAACAGCACATACAGAGCCAGTAAAAGTGATTTGTGACATGGTAGGATCCTCTCCAATGCAAATCCCCCCTATTCTTCCAGCAGCGGTGTCCGTTCCCTCTTTCTCCCCGTCCCCCACCTTCGCCGTTCCGAGGCCACGCTGGACGTAGCTCGAGGTGGGATTACGCCTCCTCCCCTCCCGCTCCTCGTTCACCGTCCTCACCGCCCGCGGCGCCACCGTCGCCGGCCCGCGGACGCCGCCCTAGGGGGACTCACACTTTTCGCACAATATGACCGATTCCAATTATTATTCCCGGCACCACTATACTATGAAAATGAACGAGCGCCAGAAATGAAGGTGTTAGGCGGCGGCAAGCTACCCGAGGGACGACGTGCTCCTGATGGCCCTTCTTTGCGATCGTCGCGAGAATAGTGGCCGAGGACCGGGGATCTCCCTCAAGACCACATCTCCCTGTCTCCGCTGCCCCCCGCCCACATCGTCCCGCGCCCCCGGGCTCCCGCCAATTAGACGCAAAAACTAAGGCCGTATCGTAAGGAAAATTTGCCTCCGTCCTCCACCCTTTGGCGTAGCTTCGGCGGCGCGTAAGGATTAACGGACGGGTCGCGCGCCTTTCCCTGGGTTATTAAGGCTAGTTAACATCGCTATTTCAGGCTAACGGCGGTGTCAATGATTGCGTTTTTAATTTTTGCTAATACGGACGTACGAGGGCGTTGGCGGCTTGAGCCGGCGGCGTAACGGTCGACGGAGGGAAAGGGGTGGGGGGTTACGTTGCCGTTAATGTGGCTCTTCCCCAAGACTTCTTCGGACGTTGGTTCGCTACCGGTCGTATTCCGACCATGCCTCTTGTGTGATTCCCAATGCAGAACTCCCAAAGGGCGAAATTTAATTCTAAGTGATTTATTTTCATAGGATTGGATTTAAAACCGATTCTAAATAAGAACTATGTATTAATATCTGTAACCCGATGAAATTCAGAAATGTAAATGTCATATCTGCTTCGTATTTGTCATTTGATATTTAAGTAAATGTGTGGAAAGAGAAATGATGTTTCGTAGATTCATCCATAAAATGTACGTAGGGTAAAGACACTGAAAAGTGCGCAGTGAAAGTGAAAACCTCCTCTTTCGGGATAGTTTTAATAATTTTACAAAATCGTTTTCACTCATTATTTTTAATATTCTCAGCAACATTGTTAATTTGGATCATGAATAAAAAATTCTTGCGTCTTAATCTGTAAAAAGCATAAATTGGAAAATTGTCACTCTTAAGTTCACATGCATTTATGAGTACGCGTTTAGAAAAGGTTAAAAATGAACACAAGAAATGAATCCATGAAATGAACAGCAGATATCATACCACATTTAACACTTCGTACACTGGATCCAATTATATTTTATCTGCTCCTCATTCTGTTCCTGCAGAGTAAATAATATATTTTTCCCCGTGACATTTCAATATATTTTAACTTTCTTGTGTAAGTACTTTGTTGTGTATTTGTATAGTTGTGTAACTTATAGCGTTTCTAAAAACATGAATATTAGGGAAAAATTGGTAATTGATTTCTTCAAGGCGTTCATTATTCGAGATTACTTATTTTAGAATTCCAATATATTCCTAAATTCAATCGATAAACTTCAGCCTCCCCATTATCGCCCCCTATCCCCTTGCTGCTCTCCTCGCTGTGCCCGTTCCCCCTCCTCTTCATTGCGCCCTATACCCCGGTTCTCCCCCCTCCCCCCCCGGGAGCTTCCAGCCCTTGGGCGCCATTCAAAGATGGAAGGCGTCGACAATAATAACTAGACATCGGATGTTTCGGAAAATGCCTATTTAAAGACTGGTAATATATTGCAGGAATCATGACATAAGACGAAGTTTCATAATGCTTATGTTTGCTTTTTAAAACAGAAGTGCCTTTTTTGCGTAAATGACTTTTTTATGACTGTTTTGTCTTTTATGTATTATTTTTATATACAATGCTAAGGTATCGGAAAATTGACCATGGTGACTATTCATTACGAAATCTTCAATTCACATATTGGTATTTTAAAATACAGGAGAATTCGTAAAAGTATCCCAACTGATTTTTCTCCATTTCCTTATTTCATAAATATCAGCCATGTTCTGAGAACATGATCGATTGACAATACAACCAGGGGCATGACATTTCAAGTGGATATAAATGTAAATTCCCAGAAGGATTCAGTGATTCTAGTGTTGGACTTCTAAAATATATGCCAGTCATATCATTAGATGTTGAAAGATTCTTCTCCGCATTCAAACTGATTTTGTCTCCCAATCGTTGGAAATTTTAATTTGTGATCCTTGAAAAGTGGCCAACTAGTTATGCAAATATTACTAGTTAATGCAAACGATTAAGAATAAAATGTAGAAGAGTTGTAACTATGGAAATCTAGTTTTACATTGAAGTGTAGAAACTTGTTTTGTGCATTTAAGTTCACAAAATAATATAGACAAAAATTACAATTTTTCAATTTATTGTATATGTAATTTATAACCGTGCCTATATTAGTCTTGCCCTTTAGGCACCTAAAAGACGATTTCTTAGTTCCAAAACATCTGATATCTAATAATTACTAGTTATTTTTCCAATTATCCACTAGTGAGAATTTTTCCATGTACGACTACAATCTTCGTGTGATGGATTCGAATTTATAAATACATTTTCATTTATTTGTGACATTAGAAGGTGAAGTTCTTTAAACCTCTACCAATCACTCAATCAAATCCAGTTTATTATTTGAACCCCTACTTTGCGTACATTAAGCTAAAATTCGGATCACTGCGGCCGTTTTTTCCCGCATATATTTTCGGAATGTGCCCTCAGCGGGGCTGCTTTGCTTCTTCCTTTCTCTCTCCTCCGTCTTAGACACCCTCCACTCTCCTCACTGCCACTGCATCGAGCTGCTATCGAAGATGGAGGGAAGAAAATCCCAGAATTTAGACCCACAAGACAGAAATATTTTATTGAGAAAATCAATAGAAAATTTTATTCAAACTATCCAATACGTCAAATTATTCAGTACTTCGAGTTTTCGAGTACAATCAAGATTCAAAGTCTGTTATTTATGAGTGTTGTGTATCCGTAGTCGTGATCAGCATAAGTGACACCCTCATCTCTCCGTGCTTCCTCTCATTTCGTATAAAACACCCTCCGTCCAGTCCGCAGCCAGACGCTTAGGAGCTTTCAACTATTGACCACTCGAAAATCTGAATTATTCATATTTACCCTTCAGAAATTCGAATGAAAATTTAATTTTTGATGCTTCTTTAAATACGATTTTGAAGTTAATGTTATCTTCGAATTATTTAGCAATTCGAACTGTCTTACATGAAATTAACCAGCATCCACTCCGTAATAATAAAAAGTCATCCAATTTATTTTTACCCACAAATTTCGTAACTCGCAAAGAAGCTAGAATCCGTCTTCACCGCGGCCGTTATTTATCAGTGACGTGTATCCCGGTTGCGCAACCACCAGATCTGCACAGACAGTGCGCCCCGCCGCCCCGCCCCGCCCCGCCCCGCCCCGCCCCCCGCCCGCCCCCCCGCCCGCCCCACCCCTCCCCGCCCCGCCCTGCCGCCCCGCCCCACTCCGCCCCCTCCGCCCCGCCCCACTCCACTCCGCCCCCTCCTCCCCGCCCCGCGCCGCCCCGCCGCGCCCCGCCCCGCCCCGCCCCGCCCCGCCCCGCCCCGCCCCGCCCCGCCCCGCCCCGCCCCGCCCCGCCCCGCAACGCCCTCCCGCGGAGCTCCAGGGACCTTTCAGCCATTGAGCGCCCCCGGAAGATGGAGGGCGTCCGGAAGCAGATCCGCGCCGGATTTAGGAGTGGAGATCGCGCGGAGGATCTCGGATCTCGCGGCGGCGGCGGCGGCTACGCACGGGCCGGTGGAGGGGGAGGGGCGGTGGGCGAGGCAGCCGGAGAGATGCGATGGGGACGGCGTCCGATCAGACTATGGTTTGAGCCCTCTCCCTCGGTTGCACTTGCGGTAAGACGAATACGTGGGAGAGGTAGCTCATTGCATCAACTGATGTCACTGTAGTGCCTCTTACCGGGAGCTCCTAGGTCAGAGTTCCGACAATGATAATATTTTCGACACTAGCTTGTCAGCTAGGTCGAATTCAGTCGTTGACTGAAGGAGAATTCTATTGGTTTCTCCAATTAACACCAGAGGAATGCCGGAGCAGCACCCTAACAAACGGGCCACGGATCGCGCCCGACCTTTCCTTCCTCTGCCTTGACTTCACCTTTACTTGAACACACTTACACTTACAAGCACCACACTACCATATATGCCAGGAGAACTGTCGGGAGCTTAGAGCCTGTCCCGGCTGGGGGAGTGTCCTGCTGGTGGGAGATCTCTCTCCACCAACAAGTCAAGTTGTTACGTTGACGATTGTAAGAACTTTCTGAATGATTATGCTTTCAAAACATAGTCCTTTTGAAAGATCTCTACCACCAATGCATATGACGTGACTCGACCGTTTAGAAAACATTACATTCAGCGGTTCGTTTTCCGTGTGACCTACAAAATACGCTTCGTGCCCCTCATTTTCCCACCCGCCATAGAGCCTACATGTAAATTTGCCTACCTACATAATTAGTATTTTCATTCATGTTTTCAACTCACTGCATGCCCTTGCCTTGAATTGTTAGCTTTCTTGTAACTATTCTTTCCACTATCTCAGTTCCATCTCAACATTTTCACTGTTCTCCAGACTCCGACTTTGGAATTGCCTTTCCTTCTGAGGATTTTCTCGCCCTTTCCAATCTTCCAGCAGCAGATACTTTCTTTGCTGTCTCCACATCCACCTTCTTGGCATCTGCGTCACAGTTCCCCACGCAATGTCCGCTCCACGCGCCAATCACTCTCCTATTACATCTTTCGCAATCTCAGCATAACCTACGCACTAGGACGAATGTTATGTTGGTTACACTGAGCCTTTCGAATATCCTCTGTATATTTAAAATGTAAAAGTAAAGAAATCAGACTTTCAGAGTGGCTAAACGATATAAACCAGTGTCACCAATCCTTAAAGTGTATTTAAAGTATTTATTGAGCTGTTCTATAAAAACAAATTTTGAATGGATAAACGTGCTTACATTTATTACGATAGCACAGCACAGATGTGTAAAATTGAGAATTCTTTCTTCTTGTTAAATGTTATTTTTTTATTAAGAAAGTCGTCAGAAATAGTGATATTCCGTTTGTTATTCAAAATGTAGGTCACGCATTCTGTTCAACACTAATTTCAACGGCAATTCGAATTAACAGAACTGTATTACTACACTTTAGTTTCTGTGAAACTCATTGAATATAGGTGTTTAAATTATGTTTATAAAATCAATTCATAATATTTTGCACTTCGGAAAACAAATTATTTGAAAATAAGGAGAAACACTACGTCATTTTTTGTGTATAAAATTGTAAGTACTTTGGTAGAAATTAATGTATTTTAAAAATTGTGTCTCTAATTGTTTTACTTTAAATACTACAAAGACGGAAGATATTAAAAAAACTTCCAACCTTTCCGAAATAACAATCACATATCAATGCAAACTCTCTGCAGATATCGAATCACCTACTGCCATCCCTGTTTCTCTCAATGGCTTCCCCCCTCCCCGCTCCGTCCCCCCTCCACTGGGCGATTCGCCCGCCTACACATCAAGGTCTTCGCTGGGATCGCGGCTCGCTTCCTAGTAGACGTCGTTTCGTCCGCACTGCTATCTCCTCCTCTACAACTCTTCCCTGGATCCCGCCTCGGCCGTTGCTCCGGCTCATCACATGTTTCTCCCGCTGATGTTATCTTCATCGACACAAACGGGAGAGCGGAGGAAAGAAGGGATGTCGGGAGAAGGGCGAGATACGGTGCAGGAGCGAGACGATGCAGGTGCTAGAGGACGAAGGACGGAAAGTAAAAGATGAAGACGAGGAGGAGGACGCCTGAACGATCCCGGGGGACTAAGAAAACAGATTGAGAAGAGCAATGGACGCGGATTAGAAGAATGGTAGTATGTTAGGCTGCTGCGAGCTAAGAAAGAAATCAGAAAGCAGTGTGGTGTGGTGCTATTGATGTCGGCGAATTCTGAAATGGTACTAATCGTGGCCATCAGGGTTTTTGCAACTGGCAGCTCGGAGAAAAGTTACAGTGTGCATATGTATAACTGTTGATCCACAATAAATCTTTTATGTGTGTTAAACCAATAAAAATGAAATGAAAAAGGTACTTCTCTTTGTTGAGAATGGTATGAGTGGGTCATATTACAAGGTGGTTCCACATAGTTCAGAATTAGATATTGGATCAGATAACGCGTTTTTGTTGGTAAATAAAATCTTCTCACTCCACTTGACACCAACGATTTGAAGATTTGTCGGTCTGAAGATAAATTGAACAAAAATACACAATCTTGATAAGATAAAAAATATTGAAAAAAAGGAATAAATTATGAAAAAATCAGAAATATTAAAAGATAATGATAATGATATTAAAGTCTATATACAAAGGAAATAATATTTAAAAGTTAGACAATGTTTGCTCATATCAAAATTATTTTTATATGTATTTGATTTCCTCTGCTACTATGACTTGGTTGAGACTGTGAAATTTCCATTCAGATGTGAAGCTCAAATGAATGGGGGAGGCAATGTACAGTATTCGCAGACATTAGACCGAGATTGGAACGTGGAAGGATGCAGCTTTTGCAAGCGGAAATTGTGTCATAGTTGGGCAAAAAAATCAAAAATAGAACGACTGTTGGTTGGAAAGGTACGACAATCGTGCAGATCTCCAACGTAGGTGACAGGAAAAGGACTATGTAACCGTTTTGGAGATACAATAAACATATTGCAATAAGACATGACATAGACCACCGGTGTGGCTTCCTTTAGAAGATGCTGAGACAGGACGAATTAATATGTGGGAGGATCGTGATTGTGGGCCACTCGCGCTGCGAATATCTTGGAGCCGGAGACAGACCGATTTTTGAGCTAATGTGTAGGCAAAAGCACAAGGATCGCTCTATCAATTCCGTACTAGTTACTGACCCTTAGCACTGTTACTGATCACTATTACTGTACCCTTCAGCACTAGTTAGTGATCGGAGGGGGCGGGAAGATATTGCTTCCCTCACTCCAGACTCCCTGTCCCCACCTCCCCGTCCCAACCTTCCCGTCCCCGCCTCCTCGTCCCCGCCTCCCCGACCCCGCCTCCCCGTCCCCGCCTCACCATCCCCGCCTCACCGTCCCCGCCTCTCCCTCCCCGTCCCCGCCTCCCCGAATCCTAGCTTCGTAGACCCCGCCTCCTATTCGCCTCCACCCGGTCTCCGCCTTTCATTATCCGCCTCCCAGTCCCCGCCTTCTGATCTCCGTCTCCTAGTCCTAAAATTATTAGATCGACCAAGCGGGGACGCCCAGGCAATCGACGCGAGCACAACTTGGCTTGGCGCGGAAGCAGCGCCGAGGTGAGGACATTCGTCACAAGACTTCGACGAGGGGAGAATAGTGGAGCAACGAAGAGGCAGGGGATGGAGCGGCGGTGTGGCGAAGGGGCACGACGGTGCGCGGGCGGGCGGTGAGGACGGTGTAGGCAGCGAGGACGGCTGGCGGGGGGGGGGGGGCGCCACAGGCTTAGCGCGCGTCACCTAGCGGCGAGGGCGGCCGTTCGTCCTGCGCGATAGAGCGCGGGATTAACACGCGCCCACCGCTCCGCCCCCTCCTCCGCCTTCAGGACACCTTCCCTACCTTCACCCCGCAGCGTACTCCTTCAACCACTCGGCCCTCCTCGGAACTCCTCGGAAGGTGACGCTGCAAGGCAGTGGGCGGAGTCCAAGCAGCAACAGCAGTCCATCGGGAGCGGTAGCTCAGTGGTGGACGATGCCACCGCGCCTCTCACCGGGAGGTCCTAGGTTCCCACGCCCCACGGCGGTAGGATTTTCGACACTAGCTCGAATTCAGTCGCTGTCTGGAGGAGAATTCTAGCGGCCGGCTGCTCTGATCGGTAGTTTTCCGTGGTTTCTCAACACCAGGCGAATGCTGGAGCAGTACCCTAACAAACGGGCCACGGACCGCGCGCGATCTTTCCTTCCTCTTCCTTGTCCTATCCTCTCCTCTTACACACACACACACTTACACTAACATGCACTACACTACCACATATTCCGGGAGACCGGTCAGGAACTGAGAGCTTGTCCCGGCTGGGGCGGTGCCCCGCTGGTGGGAGAGTCCTAGTCAGGGGGAATCCCCGCTAGTCGGCGGTAGGTCGGCACCGGATTTCGACATCCAGCGGGGGAAGATCACTGTCATCTCCCGAGAAAAGAACATACACTACACTAACGGGACTAATGACCAAAGCCGTTGACGCGCCCGGAATCACGAAAAAATCAATCAATCAGACACACAGCATTCCAATAGCAGCAACGTCCTTATTGTCCTCACACCGCGCCTCTCCCCTTACACACGCTTACCCCGCCTTCCGTTTCGGTCTCCTACTCCATCAGTAGTTCCCACCTCATTCTTACTGATTTCTACGACCTGCTTCAGTATGCTCTCGCGATCTTCGTCTCGTTCTCATGCCTCAATCTCCATTTCACTCCGCGCCTTCTCCCTTCCCATTACCCCACTCTACTCTCCGTTTCGCATACTTTTTGTCATGCTACCACCACTCTTCCTGTTTCCCTCCATACTTCGCTTCCTGTTGCACACGTCGCCTCAATTCCCGTTTCACTCCGGTCTCACTCTCCTCACCTGCCTCCCGCGTTACTCTTCTCTCTTCCTGTCTCACTTCTCGCCTCAGTCTCTGCAACACTACCAATTTCATTCCCCGCATCTCTCTCCACTACGCTCTTTGCCTCATTTCTTTTGTTTTTCGTCTTGTAACTCTCTAGAGCCTTTCTCCCGACCTTACTTTCCCTCTTTTTCAGCCGCAGCATTACTTCCCATTTCCCTCTACATACCTTGCCCCCTCTTCCCGCTTCACGTCTTGCCTTGTTTTTTCTTGCCTCACTTCTCATCAATACACACTCGTACTCTCTCTCTTTAGACCGTCTCCCTCTTATTCTCCTCACTTCTCACCCAGTCTCCTCATCACACCGCCTCTGATTCTCCGCCTTCCTCCTCGCTTCCCCCTCCGCCTCACTTCCAACCTGATTCTCCTGCATCTTCTGCCTGGTTCTCCTACTCGCCTTGCTCCCATTCACACCCCGCCTGACACTATCACACACTATCTCACTCGTTGCCTCACTTATGGTCTCCCTCGCCGCCTCACTATCCTTGCCTGCCTTCCTCCCTATCAGCCCCACTCCCCTCCTCCCTTTTCTCTTCACTCCCCGCCGAACACACCGTCTCCCTCTACACTTTGCCCCCCACCTCATACTTCGCATCAATCTCCTCACTTTTATTCTCTCCACTTCTATCTCACTCTCCACCTCATACCGCGCTTACACTTCGCTTTGCCACCCAGTTCCCTCTAAACCGCACTTCCCTCCAGATTATCCTCTCTCCCTCTCGCCCCCCGCCTCTTATCCCCAGTCTGCCACTCCGCGCGTCCCTCACATAGCGTCGCGATTTGCCTTATCGAGTCGCCGCCCAGGGCATCATGATCGATAGCAGCGTCCCCTGGAGGCGGGGAGTTGTAGGTGGTGCATGAGGGTACTAAACATGTCACTTGCCGATCAGTGCGCGTTATGAGCCGATCCGTCTGATATCCTCAGGCTCAGGGCATGGTGGACATAGAGACAAATTCAGGGGGGGCACTTGGAAAATAATAATACTTGTTAAGAGTTGATTGGAGAGGTTGGGTAGAAATGAAAATGATCGACAACAAATTATTAACTTTTACATCAAGTTTTTGTAGACTTTTAAACAATAGGCGCGAAATTATTACAGAATTGGAATGAAAGCAAAATTAAGTAATTGGAATGAACACAGCATGTACATTTTTGCATTATTTGTAACAGCTACAAAATGTTATAATACTACACTACTTCAACTTTCAAAAGTATTTACAACCAGCGAAATATTTTTACTTTCTCGTATATAACATGTGCACGTAATATACAGAAATGTTATGTAATGCTGTAGCAAAAAATGCGATTTTTCGGAATAAAAATTCGTATTGTAGGTCCCTGATACTGAAAATGTGTATAAGTCTTGTTCTTATATATAGTAAATTACTTCCTCTAACACGTTATGTAATCAGAGTTCAACTTTTGTGAGTCCTTGAACCCAAAAATTTATTTGCGACAATACATCTGTCCTTCTGTTGGTCTGTGAATAACGCTAGCAGCTAAACCGTAGTCAGAATATTGACCCAAGTCGATATTCCCTAGTCGATCTCTCTGATGTCGCGGCCTCTTGAATTTGAAAAGAATATTTTAATTTTTGGGAGTAATGTACATGTGGTCTCAAAGACATTTTCAATATTTTTTTCAAAAAAAGGCTTCAAATTTTTTTATTAAATATTTTTGATACGATAGATCAAACTACACGTATAAAAATGACGCAATTCGTTGAAATCTCCGAACTTCCAAAAATTGCAAAAGTTTAAAATTTTGGGGAATTTTCTGAAAATATTGAAGGTAGAGAATGCAGTTTTAGCAGCATGTCCGTGTTCCAAATCTTTGCACATTACAATTGCTAATGCACAGTGTATTGCGATGTTAACTCGAATATACTAGCTTCACTAATATCTCCAAAATTAACAATATTTTAATTTCGACAGTTAGCATTAGTGTTGTTGAGACGGTTTTCATTGTGACAGTTAACAGAGCATACGTGATATATTTAGCATGTCCTTTTTGTAGCATTAATCGGAAAATAGGACGTTTTTCTATGTCCATGTACAGTTTGAATCAATTTTACCGTGTAGTTTTTATGTAATTAGGTCGTAAAATTTGTCCTTTTAACAGGAACTCTTAAGGCGGCTTGATTTAACCGACAAAAATTTTAAATTGTGACAAAACTAGCAATTGAAAATGTTTTTAACAACAATTGCTCAGGTAGCTAGCAGCACGAATAATTAATATGCGCAATTTGAAGAACATCTACCGTTTCAAACAGAAGCATTCAGCAAAATAATAAGCTTAAGTCCTTCGGAAGGTAGACGTTCGCGCGCTTTCTAGGTGAGAACAGAAATGCGCCACTCGACAACACCGCGCCCGTAGCGGGCTTTATTCAAATCAAGTGAGAAGTTGTTTATGGCATTGAAGATAGCATTGACGTGCTTCTTTGCAAAGCTAATTTTTACATGTACTATGAGAAAAATGCTAGCTGTAGGTATTATTATTTAATTGTGCAAATGCTTCTAATTTATGATATTTCATAGTTTTATTCGGAAAACAAACATTCCTAAGATACAATAACTTACATGATTGAATAATTTTTATTATAGCTTACATGGAAGTTTGAACTTTCTTTTAAATACAATAGTTTATACTTTTTGGCTCACTACGTGCGTGTGAAATGTCTGAGGCAAATAATGACAATTTTTTGGCAAAAATACTCGAATTGTAGGTCTCTGAATAAGTCGAATTTTTAAATGCAGTAAATTACTTCCTCTATTAGGGGGTCTAAAGTCGCCCAGGGTCTTGGTAGTGTAGGCAATGCTAGTTAACCTACACCAGTAAGTGCCGAGAAGCCCTCCTGTAATGGGATCGCAACCGTATGGCCGTAATAGCCGCCTGTAATGGGTTTGCCGTTGCGTGGCCGACAAGTCCACTCTCTCACCTCCTCGCGGTGCCCCTGGTAATGCATCTCGGGGCAACTCGAGGTGCAGCCAAGAGGGATGGGCGAAAGGCGAGTCTCCGGCGCCTTAAAACGGAAGCATCTAGCTAAGGGAAGGAAATCCCTAACAGAAAAACCATCTCGGGGACCCCACGTCACGGGGGAAGGGGGTTGGGGGTCTGCAGCCCACGACCCCGTCGTGCTCCTCGGAGCGACTGGCAGCGGACACTTTGGACGAAGCCTCGGACGCGGGAGCGCATGGTGGCGCGCCCCGTGAACAACAGGCCACCGTTTATGACGACCCTAGCTTGGAACGGTTCACGATTAGGATTCCCTTCGAGGCGAGTCGCTGCGCATATTGTGCCCAGAAAGGGGGTGGAGGCTATATGGCCACTGATCTGAATAACATGGTTCGGCATCACGATACTATCCATAGTGATGCCCCCCTAATCTTTTCATGCTCCAAATGCAGCAAGAATTACAAAGGTAAGCTCTCCGCTTTGAGTCATTTTCCTAAATGTCCAGGTCCGAAAACATCTAAAGGAGATTTTATATGTGAGTTATGCTCCGCCAACTTTGCAACTAAATCAGGGCTCTCACAACATTTGCGCCATGCTCATCCAGACGCAGCTAATAAAGCTCGAGCTGCCAAGGCACAACGTAGTGGTAGGACTGCTATGCCTAGAGCAGGGAAAATCTTCTCTTCGGATGATATTATGAAAATGGCTGCATTGGAGAAAGAGCAACCAGAGGCGTCGAACGAGAATTTGGCTGCTCTGCTTGGTAAGACTGCCCGACAGGTGGGTGAGAAAAGAAGAGAGACTTCATATCGAAGATATTTAGCAGCCATTGGAGATGTAGCTACTGTGATTGCTGAATCATCATTGTCCCCATCTGATGGTCAGAGGTCCGATGATTCAGTTAGACCTTCTACTAGTGCTGCTGTTATCGCATCGCCTCCCAGGGTTATTAGCCCTCCGAAAACTCCAGTGAGCCAAATTCCTATGCTGATTTCTTCTTCTCCCCTGTATCGAAGGCCTAACCTCAAGACAAGAAGAAAGTCGGTGATCCCCTGTTCTGACACTCTTCCAAAGGGGGCCGAAACGTCTTTACAGGTAGAGATAAGCAAACAGCCTCGTGTTGATTCCCTTCCAAAAAGTCGGCTCACAGACAGTGACCCAGAGGAACTTGCAAAAGTAGACATTACCTCCCCAGAAGCAGATAGGGGGCGATTCCCTTACGAGGAGGCCGCTACAGTTTCAGAGATGAATCAGGAGCTTTCGGGTGTGCCCGTCCTCTTTGATTCTGTTTTATGTGTTATTGACACGGCCCGTTCTGACACCGCTGGTCGGTTAGGATGGGACCAAACTTTTATTGAGTCCCCGGCTGCTATGACGCCCGGGGACGCAACTACTGAAACTAGTCTTAACAGGGCCACACTAGATGCCACACCTAACTGGAAGGAAAACATTTCAACATGGATAGGAACATGGGGTATTTCTCAAACTAATATAGATCAAGAACTCTTTGAGGTGGGAAATGAACTCAAAAGAAATATTCAATCCCAGGACCAATTGAACGAGACCTATGCCAGGTTGGTAGAGATTTTGGGGGGCTCCTCTGTACCCACCACCACCAGGCCTAAAAAGCCCCGTAGGCATGGAGGCAAACGCGCCAGGAAGCGCTACTCTTATGCTAGGGCGCAGGATCTTTTCAAGAATGATCCAGCGCTTTTGGCAAAGTGCATTAGAACGGGCATTGACTGTACTAGTGTCGACCAACAGCCCCTTAACAGGGATGAGGTTAATGACCTGTACAAATCCATTTGGGGTAATACGCCCCCAATTCGGCTTTCCGAATTAAGAGAGGATGATAAATTTTCGACACCTGAAATGGACCCAGACACAATTCTATACGCGGTGCAAGTTGCCGAAATTAAAAGTCGGCTGGCTGGGATGAAAAATGCCACAGCTCCAGGACCAGATAAGATAAAAGTTAGCAATATATCTTCAGGAGCAAAAATTGAAATATTGTCCCTATTGTACACCCAAATTTTATACACTGGTTTTGTGCCTTCTGGGTGGAAAGCAAATCGCACCATCCTTATACCAAAAGAGGGTAAGGATAATAAGTTTGTCACTAACTATCGCCCAATCACAATTAGTTCCCTGCTGTGCAGAATCTTTTGGGGCATTATGGACAAACGCATTCGATCCGTGGTGACGTTCAATCCACGGCAAAAAGGGTTTATTCCTGAACCTGGCTGTTTCGCCAACGTTCAAATTCTTCACGAAGCAGTCAGTGACATGAAAAAAGTAGAGGGTGGTGTCGGCGCTGTGCTAGACATATCTAAAGCATTTGACACTGTCCCTCACGCGGCGATTCGGTGGGCTCTATCCAGGAAAGGGATCCCCGACGCCTTTACCAATTTGGTAATGGACTCGTACACCGAAGTTTCCACAGTCATTCAGCACCCTTCGAAAGGCATTGAGGTGCCAATTCGTAGAGGAGTTAAACAGGGGGACCCCTTGTCCCCACTCCTTTTTAACCTCATTATGGAGTGCTTGCTTGAGAAATTGGATAACATGTCGGGATATCCGCTATTGGAAAGGCGTGTATCGGTATTAGCATTTGCTGATGATCTGGTGCTGTTAGCAAAAGATGCCCCACGAGCTCAAGAATTGGTTGATATTGTGGTGGAATATCTTGGGGCCCTCGGAATGACATTGTCAGTCGCAAAGTGCTCATCATTCCAAATTACAACCTTTGAACGATCCTGGTTCATTGAAGACCCTTGTCTGGAAAGGTTGGGGGAGAGAATTCCTCTGGTCAGTGATGATCATACCATAACATACTTGGGAGTGAACTACTCTATCTGGAACGGCTTCCCATGTAAAGCATCCATATCGAATTTGATGGAAGCAGTGACGAGGCTACAGAAGGCGCATTTAAAGCCCACTCAGAAATTGGCATTACTTCACACCTACATAATGCCACATTACCTCTACCAATTAGTTTTATCGATGCCATCTATGTCGATGCTCAGGGAAGCGGACTGTCAAATCAGAGTGGCAGTCAAACAGTTCCTACACCTGCATATGAGTACTGCAGATGGCTTATTTTACCTGGCCAAGAGAGATGGAGGACTGGGATTGCTGCGGCTCGCCTAACACGTTCCTAGGGTAGCGCTGAACCTAGGGTTACGACTAGAGAAATCTGCAGATCCCATTTGCAGATGGCTGAGCTCCTGTCCGAGTTTCTACCAACGGACATCTAAAACCGCCAAAGCATTGAGACTCAACATGCCCTATACCGAACAAGATTTAAGATCTTATAAGAAGAAATGCGCCGATGACGAGATAGCCGCCTGGGAGAAGCTGGGATCCCAAGGGAGAGCGGTTAAGGCGCATATAAACGATCCGATTGGAAATGCCTTTTTGAAAGACTATAATCTTCTGAAACCTGGTCTTTTTATCACTGCTCTCCAATTGAGATCAAATACCGCTGCCAATAAAACTACTCTTAGTAGAGGAAGATCCAGAGAGGATGTATACTGCAGGAAGTGCAATACAGCGGTAGAAACTATGAATCACATCCTCGGCCAATGCATTTTTACGAAACCAGCTAGAATAAAGCGTCATGACGAGATAAAGAACTTTATAGAGGGGAAGATGCTCCGGAAATCAGACACTGTGGTGTCTACGGAAGCCACTTTCTCCGTTGCCGAAGGGGTTAGACTCAAACCTGACCTGGTAATAAAAAGCCGGGAGGGGGTCCATGTGGTCGATGTGACTGTCCGCCACGAGGATGGGTCTAACCTTCTAAAAGCAGGGGAGGAAAAAGTGGTAAAGTACCAACCAGTCATTCCCCTGGCAGCCCAACTTCATGGAGTGCCCAACGCCAGAATCCTGCCTGTGGTGGTTGGTACCTCTGGGGCTATGCCACGATCAACAGTCAGTGCCCTCAAGACGTTGGGGATCATGTCTCGGGGAGATTTACTGACTATCTCGTTAATTGCTCTCAGATGCTCTATTAAGATTTACACACAATTTGTAAATTACGATGGAGCAATTTAGCATTGCTGGCAGTAAATGCAGAAAATGAACTTCTTGGTCCCATGGGGAAGTCTAGGGAACCCAGGGGATCCGACAATGCCTAGAATACACCAAGTTACCACGCCTTTAAGTGGGAAGTGTATGCTACTTAATGTAGCATATAGAAAATTGTATACTAGAATTCACTTTTTGTGGGGTTTTGGTACCAAAGAATTGGCTCGAAGGAAATGTCTATATATCTGTACAATGCAATGTTGAAGAAAATCGTTCTCACGATTTTCTTCGTCAATCTGGGCGAACTCGAGTCGCTGCGACTTCAAAACAATATTTTTTTTATTTTTGAGGGTGCTCTATACGAAGATTCCACATTTTCAAAATTTTCTCAATTTTTTCATTTCCGCTCTTTTTATTTTTTCAGGAAATAACAAAAGACGTGTATGAAATGCGTAGTTCTGAATTTCGAAAATAGCAAAAGTTGAAAATGTCTTACTACAATAATGAAGACATTTCTTAATGAATTAAATAATATTTTAATTAAATATTTTCTGCAAAGCCATATCACTAAATACAGTTATATACATTTTTTCGAAAATATGACAAGTTTTTGGGTAATTTTTCATTAAAAAGAGACAATTTTTTAAAAAATATTTTTTCAAAACCGGTTCACAATTTTCGCCCTCATATAAAGGAAAGTGCGGTTATAAAGAGGGCCCAGGTCTCATTTGCAGTGAACTCTGTATTTTCAAAAAATGCAAAAAAATTAATATAGTATAACTACAATGTTGTCCATAGAGTTTTTTATAAATAACACATGTTATAAACTTGGATGTTTAAAAAGTGCATGAACAATGTTTTGAAAAATATGAGCAGTTTTCACATATTTCTGTTTGAATTAGTTGGGATTTCTTTTTAAGTTCCCAAAAAGTTTCCAATTTTTTTCTTCAAATTTTCTTCTTAATAGAGTAAAGAATGTTTGTAAAAATAGCGCAATGCTCATTACTGGTGAACTGTCGTTATTTTTGAAAATGGAAAAAATTAAGATTGAAAAGCTACAATATATACGATAGAGAATTTTTAATTAATGAAATATTTTCTTCCCCAAAACACACCTGGAAGGAAGAAATAATACAAATTTTAAAGGAAAGCAATTGCAAGAGAAAGAATAGGAACATAGAGATAGATGTGAAATAACATTAAATAGTTCCTTAAATAGATGTCTACATTATGTGTGGATGTGTATGGTGTTGATGTATTCGAAAACAATGGGTACAGGAAAATGTATTTTGTACACAAGAACGTGTGAATAAAATATAATCTGTTGTTTAGAAGTTGATATTTAAATAAGGTAAAATGGTACATTTTAAAAATATGAGTAGTTTTCTATATGGTAACTTTCGTTTTGCTTAGTGAAATTATTTATTTATTTATATTTTTTTTGCTCTTCTGTTACAGAAGCTTCAATTTACAAATTTATGGAATGCATATCCAGCGATCGTCAATTCAATTTTAAATTATTAAATTACTAATTTTACTGGTAATAATTCGATTGATAAAGATGTGTAGATAAGATAGCTAAAATAAAATGTAATATGCATCGTGCTGTTTTATTTTTAATATTTATTTCTTGTATCTGCCAACTAATTCTTTCGAATAATAAAAAATGTCAACAGAACAGAGTAGAATTCATTTTCTCTGTGAAATTTCTAATATTCTGTATAAAAGGATTCAAAGGAGCAGGCCGGAGAAACCCGGTGCTTCTTTGAGCACGCACAACTTCCCCTGATCCCGCTGTCATTTCCCCTCCAAACAAGAAAGAGACCCCCCTCCCCTACCGCAGCTGAAGGCGTGGAGTAATTTCTACATTCTAAAGTATATTTGCCACATTTGTTCTACCAGCCAACCGAGATTTGATTTACATTTTTTACTACTTATTACTATTTTTGTTCATTTTCTTTTTAACTTCTGCTCATATAAACGTTTTTGCCAAAAAAAACAGAAATATGTTTGAATTGCGAATATTTCCTTGTTTTTTATTATATTTTATTAATTCACTCAGTTATTGTTCCTTGTAACCAGGGCTTGATTTCTGGCGGAATGCGATTGAACGGCGTCCAGGTTCCTTGGGAATAATTATTAAATGATATTATAAATATATCACTTTTTCTATTACAATTAATAGAAAAAGTTTACAACTCTCGCATATTAACGGAGAGCTCATTAAAAACAAACAAGAATCTTTGTCTCTTAAACCTCCGAACCTGAACGTAGGAATGCAGGAAAACCATTATACCATTAGATTCAACATGATTAATTTTACTATCAATTGACAATTTTAAATCTGACTGATGTAGTATTTCTGTGACATTTTAATCTATGACATTTTAATGAACCATTTCTTTTTGATTGTAACATCTACAATGTAGATGTATATCATCGTATATGTATTGTGATACAGTTGGAAACAGTCACAAGACGTACCAGCGCCAATAAGCGATTGTGATTCAAATTTTCAATTCTATAATATTACAATAATAATAATAATATTAATAATAATAATAACAATAATAATAAAAATCATTCGCGCCTTTTCTGTCAATCATTCGCGTTCTTTAATGAAATCGTGAACTGGGAAATGCTTGTGCACTGCACGCAATGCATTATCCTTTTTCTAAAATTATATTTTATTGCCATTTGTAAAAACTAGATGTAGATTTAGCTCATAATATAACGCTCGTTAGCTCTTCTTGGAAATCCGGACGATATTGCGTGTCGCTCACAAAACGAAGCTTGCAGGTAGCTCTGACTGCATAGTTCGGACAATTGGTGAGATGTCTGCACGAGGAGCGAATTAAGAAAATATTTTAGGAGTGTAATTCCAGTTTGCACACACCTAAAAAATATTTTTTAATATTAAAAGATTTACTTGCAATAAAAATCATGTCTATTTATAATAGGAACACTCCTTTGAAATGTTATGAGATATGAGAAATGTTATGAGATCAATAAGTGGTAATTGATTTCAATAATTCGAGTAAAAAAATGTCACTCTTACCATTCGTATTGGAAATATAATCGGTTATAAAAAAATTCGCCTATTTCTCCCGCAGCATTACAATAATTTCATTTTACGAGAAAGAAAAAGAACTTTTACCGGTATTAAAATGGGATCACACTTGAAACAAAGTTGCGGAGACTTGATATTGTGTTGAACCCGTCTCAATCTTCCCCGCACTCTCTTACGAAACCAACACGGAGTGGCAGGCAGCGTTAGCGAGGGGGAACATAAGGGTGCTCCCCAGCCAGTCACGACCTCCAACACGCGCCCCAGTTACCAAAGCGGATTCACAGAGCCCTCTGCCGGCCGCCGGGAAAAATCACCTCACAGAGGGCGCGTCGCCGAGGGAAACACGAGGAGGGGGGTGGGGGAGCGAGACCAACCATGCCGCACCGCCCGCCAAGAACAAGACGCAGCCAAGCGGAGGAACGCAGTTTAGTCTGGTCACTGAACTGAGTCACATGGCTCGCCGAAACGCGAGGGAGAAAAACGGAGACGATATAAAGGAAAGAACAAATCACGAGGCTGCGAAGGAGAAAAAAATAACGCGATTTCTTAGTTTTTATAGATATACTGTTACAGTTAACAAAACGAATTATGACGCTGGGGAGGAAGTCGATGTTTGTAAGAGCCGGTGCAGCGTCTTGTATCGCGAACTCCATCAGGGCTTCGCTTCCTTTAAGCCTGGGACAAGGCGGGCGACAATGGAGATGTGGACAAAAGCGCGGCGGATGAGTTGGAGCCCTGATGGGGCTTCCAGGCCAGGGAGTGCGCCGGTGTTGCGGACGGAACACGATGGCTTCGGCGACCCCGACGCCAGTGTGCAGTTCCCTGCTGGACCAAGGAACAAAGCAGGTGCGAGACAAAGACTGCTGAGGAACCGTGGTGACCTCAGAGGGCTGGGGAGGAACTTTTGATATTCCTCTTTTGTCCTCGAGTTGAAGCGGTCAGGTGGAGAGTAGATTGTGAGAGGTTTCTGTGGGGTTTGATCTTCAAACACTATACCTATCAACAGGAATCTGCACAATCTCTTGCCAGTGGACGTTTAATGATCGTCTGCTAAAGGAAAGCAAGTGAAAGAATATAGTACTCGTATATTGAACTTGAATAAGTACAACTAGAACACAGAAAAAGAGAGATACGGGGCACAAGAAAGGAATGATATAGACAAACCAGAGAAGTATCAAAGGAAGAAATAATATTTAACTTAAATTAAAGCTATTGCTATTGTTTTTACCAGAAAAGTAGCAAAATGTCTGAGGCAAAAAAAAGTTCATATTATTGAATCATATAGTTTGGATACTGAGTTCAAGGGTCAGAAATTAAAACTTTGTAACATTTTTAACAAGTAGATAAAGCAATTATTATGTAACACGTACGAATATAACTCAAAATTCCCATTCCTGATGTCCCCTTCTTCATCTTCTTCTTCTCCTTTTCTTCTTCTTTATCTCCTTCGTATTATTGTTTCATGATATTTCTCTTTTTCATGCACATTGAAGGTGTGAGGTGATCCAATGCAAATTGCATTTATTATAGTAATTTCGTAACATAATTTCTCTGCGATTTGTATTTAGTTGTGTAACTTCAGTTTCTTGGAAACCTGTTCCCATCTTAACAAGAGAATTTTATTCCCTTAAGAGCCCCACTATTTTGGTTTATTGGAGTTAATTATTGACTACGCCCTTGCGTCAACTTCACATACAGCAAATATTGGAAATCATTTTGTAGGTTACTAATTAAGATCTCTACTTTGATTTGCCGATAAGTTAATAAAACACTTATGTTTATTGTTTATAATTTTTATTTGTGTCAATAGCCTGTAGTTCAAAATAGAAAAACAAAGTTTAATATTTCACAGCGTGAGTGCGAAATATTGCAACTTCTCTACTCACCACATTTAACGCTATTGTCATTATTATTCAATTATTGATAAGACTGCTTATACGGGTTGCGCACGTCTTTCGGTTGATGATCCACATCGCAACTCATTTCATCACTGGCTTTGTATTACTTATGACCACATACCCACTGAAGAATCAGAAAATATTGGTCTGTGGGTGAAGTGTAGTTTACTTTAAATTGGTCATGTACGTCGTCAAAGTCACAACTTTTTTTAAGATGACCAATTACGATTCTCTCTGAGCAATCCTCGTTGATATCAGCATTGCAGTTTTCCATTTTCTGGTCATAGGTATTATAACATCTGACTGGTTGCTTATCTTGGCTCTTCATTGATTCGTATGTGTTCACCAAATATCAAACGAGCTGTACCTCAAAATTGCATAAGTATGGTTCACGTTTCGAGCCCTTCATTTATATGCGAGAGGAAACACATCCATCATCTTTGCCAACATTTTTTTTTATAAAATGAGCAACTTGATGATTTGGCGATTATCTGTAGATTTGTCTTCTAGAAATCAGAGTTCGACTGGTATGTTTGCCTAGCAACTACTCGAATTCTATTTCTATCGCACTTTCAATTCAACGTTGTTCTTGTCACTCTCTCTGCCTCTTGGCCATCTCCATCATTCTCCTCCCCCACGCATTATCTCAGTCTTGTAATAAGAGATATGACCTGATAGTAATCCCAAATTCTACGGCTGATTAATCATATTAACTTAATTTTACTTTGTCAAAGTTTACCCACTCACAATGAACATCTGACGAAGATTTTTTTCTAGCGTACCATAAACGCTCAATGTGCGATTCATGCGTTACCTTGCACACATGAACACTCTGATCAAGATACTGCTACTCATTTAATTTAGGCAGCTGGGACAGTTACACGCGCATGAAATTCAGCCAGTGTCTTAACAAATGAGATCAAAAACTGGCAATCCTTAACAGGGAATCCCACTACAGAAACATCACATGGGTAATACCGGAGGAGCGTGGTAGCCAGCGCAACCATTCTTCATATCCCGCAGTTGCGCGGCCAGGCCACTGCTGATTTAGGCTGTCATTCAGATAGTGACGTACGTTTCAATGATAATATGGTGGATCCTGGTTGAATTCGTCACATTACTCTCTCCAGTTAATAATACCCATGGTGTTAATATGTCCAGATACGTAGCACGTTCGTCATTGTCTTCGATGAACTGCTGTAGCCTGTTTCATCAAGACAAACGCAAGCCGAAGCCAGCCTTCAGTGTTTCCAACAATTGTGGGTGGTACGGCTCCATGATGAGACTCAGTCTCCTGCAGAATTCCTATTCCATGACTTGCCAGAAAGGAGGGTTCACCTTTACATCCTATTTCCGTCTCGGTCTTTGTTTCAACTGTTTCATACATCTTTGTTGCCCTAACCTGGCGTCCTAGAGTCTCTGACCATTGCTCTCACACTACTTGCCATCAGGATTTCTCCGCGGATCCTCTCAGCCAAACTGCTCGCCCGGTCCCTCACCGTCCTCACGTCCTCTCACCTCCCACTCGGTTAGTTTCCGACGTGCCATCTCTTACGCTAACTCTCTCGTTGTTCCCACTTCCAAGGCCCGCCTCCCCACCATCCTTCACCATCGTCCTTACCCTCTCTGACGTGGCCGGCTCTTTGGCCGTTCCCCTCATCGCTTCCCCCCCTCCGCCCCCGACGCGGCGCCAGAAGAAGCGGCGGTGGAGGCGGCGATCCCGCGCGTATATCACGGCGGCGGGAGCGGCCATGCCTCACGGTGATAAATATCGCCGTTTGATCCACGGCGGTCAGCGGGTGCGCCACCGCCGCCGCCGCCGCCACGACGCCTTCCGCCCCCCCCCCCCCCCCCGCCGATGCTCCCCGGCGCGCCTGACGGCGCCTTGTCCCCGCTCTCACCTCCTCCCCGCCCGCCCCCTTCCTCCCTCCCCGCCGCCCCCCGCACCGCCCCCGCCGCTCCCCCACCCGCCCGCCCCCGCCCCCCGCCCCCACCCCCGCCGATGCCCCCGGCGGCGCCCCGACGGCGCCTCGTCCCCGCTCCCGCTCCCACCTCCTGTCCCGCCCCGCCCATCGCACTCTCCCTCGCCCCGCGCCTGTCTTCGCTCTCTTCCCCTCCTCCACCGCACACGTTCACATCTCCGCACCACCTCTGACCCCGCTCCTGGGCTTTCTCCGCCTTCCCCATCCCTTCGTCATCTCTCCCTTCACCCTCGCCTCCGCCCACGTCCCAACACTAACTTTGCCACCGCCCTCGCCTTCACCCCCCCCCGTTACTTCGTTCGCCCACTTCCCCTCCTCCCTCGCCACCACGGTTTCCACCACTCACATCTCCGCACTGCCTCTGACCCCGCTCCTATGCTTTCCCCGCCTTTCCCCACCCCTTCGTCATCTCTCCCTTCGCCCACGCCTACGCCCCCGCCCTTGCCATTACCCAAGCGATCGGTTCCGTTCCTGCCCCCGTCCCAACACTAACTTTGCCACCGCTCTCGCCTTCACCCCCCCCGTTACTTCGCTCTCTTCTCCGGCTCAATCATCACCCCTCCCGCTACCACTCACTTCTCCGCTCCGCCCCTGACCCCGCTCCAATGCTTTCACCTCATTTCTCCATCCCTCTCCCACCCCTTCATCTTCTGTCCCCTCGGCCCCCGCCTCCGTCCCAGCCCCTCCCCTCCCTCTGCCATTGCCCTCGCCTTCTCGCCCGCCCCCGCCCGCGTCCCGCTCCTGCCTTCGCTCATTTGACCACCTCCGTCCACATTCCCGCTCCGCATACGACTCCAGTCCCATAATTTCCTCCGCCTTTCCGCGCCCTGCCTCTGCCGCTGCATCCACCCTGGCCTCCGTCTTACGCCGCCTCTGCCTCTCTGCCCCTGACACCACGCCTGTTTTCGCCACCACCGCCACTGCTCCGGTTAAGGTGGCTCAGGGAATCAACTGATGGCGGTGGAATGCCTCTGACCGGGAGGTTCTAGAGTTTGACTCCCGTCGGTTGCAGGATTTTCGTCACTAACTAGAAAATTAGGTCGAATTCTACCGCTATCTGGAGTGGCCGACTGCTCTGATCAGTAGTTTTCCGTGGTTTCTCCGATGAAGACAAAGCGAATGCTGGGGTAGTACCCTAACAAACGGGCCATGGCCGAACACGATATTTTCTTCCTCTTCCTTGTCCTATTCTCCCTCTCACACACACACACACACACTTACATGCAATACACTGCCACACATGTCGAGGGACTAATCGGGATCTTAGCGCTTGTCTCGGCTGGGTCTGTACCTCATGGTGGGAGATACTTCGATAGGGAAAACCGCGCAAGCTGTTGTGTAGGTCGACGTCACATCTCACCATTCAGCAGGGAAACATCACCGTCACATCCCGTGATTAAAACATGCACTATGCTTACAGGACTATGCACTGTCCCTGGTAGTTGACACGCCCGGAAACCCGAAATAAATTATCAAACATAATGCATTCAGATTAACGAATAGGACATTTGAATACAATCAAAAACTGTGATCAGTGAAAATTACTCGAGCCGTAAATACACAGTTTAATAGAGGATTAAGTAGATCTTTTGTCTTGCACATTCATCCATTTTGTTTTATGAAAGATTTTTTGATACTTTTAACGATTTTTATTATCTTAAATATACCGTATAATGTTGTTTTAAATATCTTAGTGTTTCATAATTTCATTATTTTACGTATCCTTACAGCTTGTTGTTAAGTCATAATTGTTTATGATATTTTTCTCCCATTTTCTATATTTCATTAGTACACGTTTGTGTTTTAAAACATTCAAAACATTCATTGTTTTCTAGTTGATCTATGATTACAAACTACAATTTTTTTGTAATCATATATGACCTTGAAGATCTGTTTTTGTATTTTAAAATAATTTTAGTTGCTTTTAAATCCATTTTAATACAAAATACTATGACACTGTCATTCTTGAGAAATTTGTAAATGTAAGCAAATAATATTAGTTTGAAAAGAATTTGAAAAGAACCTCTGCGTTGCTGTGGTGATGGATTTTCTGTATTGTCTGGAGAAAAGTTAGCTGTTGAAGCAAGACTTTGTAAGTAGAAACACTTCGTGACCTTGTTCTCTTCCTTAAGACGCAATGACAAAGTAAGTTGTGTAATTCAATGACTTTATAAATTCCTAAAATACCTGTAATAAATGTTCCAATATATATTTGAAACTATATCATTTTTGCAATTATAAATTTATTGTCAATTTTTAAATCACTTTCGATATTTATTAGAATGAACGATTATCTTTGGTAAAATCTATAAGTGATACAATGAAGTGGAGAACGAATAACCAAACCAATGTAATTAGACGTAAAACGTAAGTTAAATCATCACTCTGCTGTTTTCCAGAGTTTAAAAAATGATTATTTAAACATGTGACAGCTGTTCATCAAGCAGATTCAAAATACACAAATGTACGATTCATATATTCTTAACTTTCTTTGCGATGGGGGAAAAAATTGGTACACACATTACGAATTTTATACACTGGAGGTCACATATTCGCCGAAAAAAAAGGGCAGTAAAAATCTCTCTAATCGCATAAACTCTAACAATTTAGTAGACGGCTATAAACAGAATAAGCAAATGCGACATTATTGAAAACGAAAAATTCATTCTTTCTTACGTACATCATATAGATAAATTTAACCCATTTAGACCCGCTGTTCCCGTACGGGAACAGTAGTTTTCAATGCTCTAAATACCAGGAAAAACAACAGTTTCCTATTGTTGCGTCACGGAACGATAGCATCGTATCTGTTTTTATCTCCGAGCGATTATATTTCTCGGTTCGTTCATTCTGGATGCAATTGTTTGTGAGAAAGCAGTAGCGTATGCACGTTGCAATGGCTTCAACGAAAAGGTATGTATTTTATGTACGTATTTCATCGTGTGTATAAATTATTCTGTAGCTATTAGTATCTCGAGAGATCATTTTACAATCCTTTAAATTATGATTGTTGTAAGTGTTCACATTGCAGAATTATAAACATGCAAATTATAATGTTCCCGTATGGGAACAGCGGGACTGAATGACAGGGTATAAACTTTCTTTCTTAGGTTGACTGTAAACGAGATTGCAGATCTTCTGGCGGATGAAAACGATGTTCTGGAAGGTGATATAGTAATTGTACCACCCGAAGGCGATATTTCTGAAGAAGATAGTGGAGAAGAAGATGAAACTGAACTGGATCGTTTGTCCGGAAAACAACTTTTATCTCATGCGGAAGGAAATGTAAAGAAAATTATATCAGGTGAGGTGGTGAAAGAAGTTGTTTCAAACACAGTTTCAAATTTGAAAGTAAGTGACTCAGAAAATCTGAAAAGAAAAGAGAAAAAGAAAAGAAAATTAAGAAATTGGATAAATGAAGATAAAGAGGAAACTACTCTCACAGAATGGGAAATTCCTGATTGGATTTTGAATTTTGACGAGGATCCTGTAAAGCTTTTTGAGTTATTTTACAGTAATGATATAATTCAAATGATTTGTGATTATTCCAACTTGTATGCCCGTCAGAAAGGTGAAAACAATCTCAATCTTCAACAAGATGAAATCAAGGTATTTTTGGGAGTTTTACTTGTTAGTGGTTATTCTCAAGTACACAGAATGAGAATGTACTGGGAACAGAGGCCAGACAGTTATAACAAAGCTATATCTGATGCAATTTCTAGAAATAGATTCATGAAAATTATGAAATATCTACATGTGTGTGATAATCAAAATTTAGATAGATCGAATCGCTTTGCAAAGATAACGCCTCTTTGGGAGATGTTGAACAAGAAATGGTTGCAGTACTTTCCAGGTGACATAAATTTGTGTGTAGACGAGTCAATGATTCCGTACTTCGGTCGTCATGGGGCAAAACAGCACATCCACGGGAAGCCGATCCGTTTCGGTTATAAAGCATGGTGTTTGTGTACCTGATTAGGTTACCTTATCCAGGCAAATTTGTATCAGGGAGCAGCTACTGGTAACACATACCCCGACGTTGGAGTAGGAGGATCTGTGGTTTTATCACTCACAGAAAATCTTCCAGAAAATAAGTATAACTTGTACTTTGATAACTTTTTTACCTCCATAAATTTGTTGGAGAAACTGAAAGAGCGAGGATGGAACGGTACAGGTACAATACGCGCAAACAGAACTGAAAATGCGCCACTAATGGATCCAAAAGACGTCCTAAAAAGAGAAAGAGGATTTTACTGCCTTGTCACAGATACATCATCAAAAGCAACTCTTGTAAGGTACAATGATAACAATGTTGTAACTGTTGCTTCAACACAGTGGGGTGCTGCACCTGTTGGGAAAGCTAGAAGATACAGTGCTAAGCACAAAAGGCATATAATGATTGACCAGCCCGCTGGGGTAATTTATTATAATATAAACATGGGAGGTGTTGATCGTTTAGATCAAAATGTCTCAAAAATGAGAGTAAATATAAGAGGCAAAAAATGGTACTGGCAGGTGTTCGCTTTTCCATTGAATGCGTCTGTACAAAATGCATGGCATCTTTATAGATTGTGCACGAAGGGCTCGAAAGTACAAATGGATCAGCTTGAGTTCACACGAACAATTGCTCTCACCTACCTTCAAAAATACTCACAGCGTCTGACTCCAGGAAAATCACCTCGTTTGGTACGAAGTGTAGAAAAGAGAGTAACAAACCAAACACGATATGACAACGAAGGTCATTTCATTTCCAAAGGAGAGAGACAGTCTCGTTGTGGACAATGCAAGAAAAATTCTCGAATGAAGTGTATCAAATGTAATATATCTCTGCATGCTGACTGTTTTGTATTATTTCATCAAAAATAAAATTATCTATCTTCAAAACTAAGTTAAATCATTAAATTTATGTGGACTTTCAAAAAAAAATTTGTATTCTTCACCCACCCTTTCAGTCCCGCTGTTCCCATATGGGAACACTCCAAAACACAAATTCTAAGAAAAAAATTTATTGAAGTTTCAATCAAAATGTCTTAATTTAACTGTAAATAAGCAATTAAAATGTGATTTATACATTTTTTTTCACAAATAGAAATGTGGGTCTAAAAGGGTTAAGAATCATCATCATGAAGAATATATTATTATAATATTTTATAATAATAATAATAATAATAATAATAATAATAATAATAATAATAAAATTCGAAGAAAACGGAAGATTAAGATTTCAGTTGGAAGAAACAATATTTTAACATTTTTATGAACCAGTTTAAAAATATTGTTTAAAAAAAATTGGGGCCACTATTCATTGGGGTTTTCAGAACGTAGTAACTACGACCAAAGCACAAAAGGCTGCTTAGGCATTAATCCATCCCCGCATACACTTCAACGCAAAGTCACCGTACTTATTATCAATAAAATCAGATGCCCTTGCTATGCCAGGAATATTTAGATTTTGCGGTATTATGGGTTACTATTTGCTACAAGTACTTCTGATTGGCAATAATTCTGTTACAAACACTCTCCACTTACACTCCTTTTTATTTTTTTTATTTAGTTGAAATTACAATGTTCAATTTACAAACAAAACTTTGCATTTGTGTGATGAATTAATCTAATTAACTTAATCTTGTTTAAAATTGTACTTGACTAATCTTAATACAGGGAGAGGAAATAAAATAGAACCTCAGCATAATTAATCAATATTTGCAAATATCTGGAGGAAAGAATGGAGCAGGAATATGTTCTTAATAATCGTAAATATTTGTTTAGAAACATTCGCATTTTGTTGAGATTGGTTTTGGCGACATTGGTCCAGATCGGACAAGCGTATAATAGTGTTGGGCAAATGAGCCCTTTGTATAGAGTTAATGTATTTGACAGTGAGAGAATGTCTTAATTGGATTAATTTGTTCTTTTGCCTGTTGTGCTTTTATCTCAGGGTTTTGTTTCCAGATAAGTTTAGTATCTAAATTTAGTTCAAGATATTTTATTTTTTTCGTGATTGCAGACCAATTTATGGCATTATTATTAGCATTATGAGTAGCGGGGATTGTTTACACTCCTCCCCGTCTATCGTGCTATAAGTCGCTTGTAAGGTCATTTCTAGAGTTGTGTCTGCAGCACACGGAAAAGAGCACGCTGAAATAGCATAATTGGGGGTCAACAAGGGCACAGGTTCGCGTTGATTTCTTGTTGATTTTGTTCTTAAGGCGAAGAGAGGATATTAACTTGTTGTAGGGGAAAGAAGTGCAGCAGTGAACAAGACAATACACCATGCAATTCATGTGGTTCACGCAATCATACTAGAAGGTATCCTGGTGGATGAAATTTTGAATGGTCATTGCAAGCCCTTATAGTGATTTCATTTTTAATACTCTATTGATAGATACTGTTTAATATAAGATAATTGATACGCACATAAAAAACAAAATTTGGTTAAAGTGGAGAACCAGAATGCCAAGTGAGCTGTGGAGGGGGAGAGGAAGAGAGGATGAGACGAGGGCGGGAAACGGAAGTAGAAGAGGTGCCCCCTCATTCACAGCGTCTAAAATTACGAAAAGCGCTCTGAAATAAATGAATGAAACTTACCAAAGTGCGATTTCTTGATATTTCCTGTAATTTGGAGATGCGTCCAATCAACGGTCAGAACCTTTCATGCTTATTTTCCTTCTTGCGAATCATGTACTCTTCTGCACAGAACACTTGGGCACGGCCTGTCAAAATGCGCCCGCACGAGCTACTCGCCCGCCTGAGAGGCCAGGTTCTTGGGCCAGCACTGGCAACTTTCCCTCACTCCGCTTTCATTTCCCCTCGAAATGCAGAAAGGGTTTTCACGCTGAAGCGGGATGTACACGCAGAGAATTTTTGAAGTATAACGATTAGGCCCCATAGGAAAGTTTGTTTGCCTAAAGTTTTCTATCAAGCAAACAAGATTTGAATTTTCTTTATATCCTTTGCTATTTATTACTCTATTTCATGTTTATTTTGTTTTTAAACTTTGTCGTATAAAGATTTTTGCGAAGGGGCACGAATATGTTCCAGTGGCCAAAATTTCATTTGCTTTCGTTTTGTGCTATATTTAATTAAATTATTATCATAATCGTTATAAAATGAAAAAATACTTTCTGACGCGTGGTCAGTTCCTTTAACAGATAAGAATTTCTTTGATTCAAAATGTTTAAATTTACTTTCAGTCGACCATCTCAAACACGTTTGACATATTTCATTTTAATTGATCATTTCTTGCTTTTGTGTAGAAAATGAGATATAATAAATCTTCACGGATAATAACTTTCAACTGACATAGACCAGGTATCTAGTGACCTAGATCACTTGACTTTGGAGCACTTTGTACAACCCTTACTTTTAAACCACGCCCCAGTTGCTCTGGACGCGGGACCCGCGAACTCTAGAAATCTAGTGCGGCGTCGCGCATTGCTTCCTTGCGAGCCGTGCCGGGAAAACCCTCCTCCCCATGCTTAAGCCGGATGCGGGGTTGGGGGCGGTTGGCTTGCGCTGTGCACGCTGACGCGCGCCGAGTTGAAGATGCGCTGAATAGGCCAGGGGGATGAAACTCTCCAAATATAACTATAGAGAAAGGTTAGTGCGAGTCGTGGACTATGTCGCAAGACTCCTAGAGGAGGCTGGCCGTCGAGCCTTCCTGACACCCGCCGGTATGGGAGCGCCGAGGGGAGGGGGCGAGCCTCCGGGTATTTAAGGCTGCATCAACTGCGCCCACGCGGGATATGTAGAAGGTCGAAAGGCCGAGTGATATCTCCAGTGCTATCCTAGCACGCGGTCTTCGAGGCGAAGACCGGTTTGGCGTCAGGCCATGTTGTAACGATAGTTAAGGGACTCTGTGTCCGACAGCCTCGCACCACGCGTTGCTAGCCTGCTTTAAAGCAGTGGTACTGGGCTGAGCCTAGGGACGGTCGCGGGGGTTTCGCGGTTAAGGGATTGGAAAGGTTGCCGGAGTTTTTTATTTTGTAAATTATTGTGTAAATATAGTTATATATTTCTTTTAGAAACAGTCGTCTGCGTTATTTATTTCCAGTATGTCACACTAGTTACCATGCCCGCGTCCGTGACATGCGAGACTTACACGCTCGAGTAGCCCCTACTTCACTTTCCTTCGAAGCCATCAGACAACTTCGGTTCGGCCAACCTCATACGATACGTAATACATTAACTCTGGGGCAAACAATCCACTTAATCAGTCGGCGTTAGGTGTAAAAATAAAAAATATTTTCTCCATCGGAGCTCAAGCATTCGGCGCACAAAATCACTAATCGCAATTAATTAGAAGGTAGAAGATTTAGCTGTTTGACAGAAACTTAGCTTACCACTTATCTGCCCCGACACAAAAAAATCAAAATTACCGCTATGAAACTTTTGCTTCAACAGATAGAATAGTAATTGCGCTCCATTAAGGTACTCAAACATGAAGAAAGTGGTCAATAACGAAGCATTAAAATTATTTCAGTAAATTAATTTTTATAAATTATTTTCATTGCTTGTACCTTTGCATGGGCAGTTTCACCGATGAGGCTTCCGCACATTGCTTATTATAATTACGTTCTAAGGTACGAACAATTGCTCACTACCCTTCTCACCAGCAGATTCCTCTGAAACCCTAACTTCTCCTCGACCCCTCCTCCATGGATTTATCCTTGATTTTTCCTTCATATGAACATCGCAAAGAACCGGATTAAATGACTTCATTAAGTTGCACTGTGAACATTTCCGATTGAAGTAGAGACTTCAAACTTAAAGTGTCTGCGTCCGACCTTCGAAACGAGTCTTCACGCACTAGTGAAATATCTCTTAAGTACTCTCATATTAGCACTAAATAAAAAAATGAATATTCGTAAAATGTATGAATAACTTCTTTCTGAACGAAAATCATCAATTTTCTATACAAGACGAAAACGACCAATGATAAATATACCATTCTTTTTATCATGATTAGGGAAATCGAGGAGCTATGAGTGTGCATAAGGATAATTTTTATCTCTAAAATTATTTCTCGTGTTTGTTATTAATTTCAGTTGAAATAATAACAGTTAGCAATTCATTTCCGTCTTCTCTAGGCGTATTACGATATCAAGGGAGGGACATTTCAAATCGACTACGTCCGAATGGTTTGTCAAGTACTAGAGCCGTGCGTTCTGAGAAAAACAGCCGACCGCCGCTGGGGGTTCTGCCTAGCGAACGCTCGCAGTGAGACCGGAAAGGCGCTTGCCGCGTACGCAAGGCATTGTGATTCTCGGAAACCAGCGAGCAAGCGGCGGCCAGCCGCCGGCTTCCGTCCATCGCGCAGCACCCGGCGCAGCACGAGGTCGCTCGCTCGCAGCGCATTCAATGGATTCTGGAAATTCACAAGACATTCGACCTCACTGAATACTCTTTCCGGAATCACGTTCGCCATTCACATTCACCAACTACTTGTGATAAAATTAGGAGGGAGAAAATAGCTTTGAAATCATGAAGCACTAGAAGAAATTATAAAATTGTAATGGAAAGGAAAATCTGGCAGGAGCGTGTGATTTTTCATCAACAAACTCTTTTGTCAATAATAAAAAAAATATCAGATTTCATCATTGAAATTCTGTGTATATTATGCAAACATATATCGAAATGTTCATGTAAATATATAATCATAAAAATTACACATGTTTAAGACAATAATTATTGGTGACCTTCCGTGTAATTATTATTGTTTAAAATAATTATCAAAAAATAAAATAAAATAATAAATGAACTAAACAAATTACATGCTAATTCAATAGAGTGGTCCTTGAATTACTGCTAGAAGAGCCATGGGTTTCAAACTAGCATTTCAAACAACACTCACAATATGTAACAGCATATTCAGAAAGAAATACAGTAGAAAAATCATATTCCCCGTGTTTGTTTATATATGTTTTGTATCTTATATGATTATTCACTTTTATTTCTAAACCACGATGTGTCCGAAAGTGTCGTCATCCACAATAAAGATGATTTCAAAAGATTTCACTCGAATTCACCCAGCCCTCTATCACGTAATTTTTCGTTTCTCGGCTCCATTCTGGGCAAGGCGAGCCGACCAAGCAGAGAAGGTTTGGCGGGGCCACTGCTACTTGCGACAAACGCCGGTCGGCGCGCCGTCATTGCGCGCGTTCGCGACCGCCAATGTCAACGGGGCGCGGACGGTGGCGGCGACGCCGCCGCCGCACCCGCTTGACCGTCACGAAGGCTCATTATCGGCGCCGCCATCAAGATCCACGACGCATGCGCAGAAGCCGCGTCGCCCGCGATCTCGGAAATACCATTGGTTCTAGTTGTGGAGGACAATGTTCACAGTAAGATTTGATAAGATGTAAAATGTTGAACAAAAATAAAGTTACTTCTGTGTACTGAACCTTGCATACAAAAACACCATTTTTATAAGGAAGATAACTGAAAAAGAGCCTTGTAAATAAAGTTTTATTAAGACTATAATTTTAAAGGGGTTAATTTTACATGAAAACCTTCAAGGAACTTTTCTGTAGAAAAATGTTTATTTTGTATCGAGCATATTTTTTAGTATGACTGATAGTTATGGAGATGTATATAGACTCTGTATATAGAAGAGTGGGGCCGAGAAAGGAAAGGAGTTGCACGAACACGGAAATAGAAGAAGGATCAGAAACTCAGGCCGTGGCCTCCACTGATTTGATACTCACTCTGAGGTGATAGCAGTGGTTTTAATTGCGTGGATTAAAGATTCAAAGAAAATGGGAGAATATAGAAGGAACATTGTCACGCCAAGTCATGCCAATGCCATCCACGTGATCCCTGCAAGCCTCTTTTCATTGAGCTTGGAATCTTACCATTGCCTTGCCTATTTATTTATAAATCTGTAGTATTTGTCATAACTAACTTACTTAACGGTGGGAACATATTTTCATGTAATACTGATATTTATAGTTACAACACTCGACGTAGAAATCATGTTCATCAAGTGTCAGTATCAACAGCTCACTACAAGAAATCCACCTACAATACATGTACGTTACTTTACAACACATTGCCAGATGAAATTAAACAATTAAAACTGGTACACAAATTTAAGTTAAAAGTAAAATCTTTTCTGCTGTAAAACTGTTTCTATACAATTAGAGACTATACTGATTGTCAAAAAGAAAAATAATGTTTACTTTAACAAAACAATGATATAGTATAATGAATTAGTTTACATTTTCATTGTATAAATTTTAAAAAAGACTTAAATGCCTGTAACAAGTAATGCACTTCAGCTTCCGTGTCAATGACCCCCATCTCGATCGGGTTTGGTTCAGTTTCCCTGATCCATTGAGCAAATGCTGAGATGGCCCCTTGATTTGCTTCTGGACGTAAATGTAGTTTCACTATGCGCACGTTTTGTTGAGCTTTTCTTTTGCTTGTAGTGGTAGTAGAGCTTAGGGTGAGTTTCTATTTTGTTAGCAACACAGAGAAATCAAATCGGTTTGTTCGTTTACCGTTACAAATAAGTTTTCTATAACTCGGAAACGAAAATATCTAGTTTTTGAAATGTTAATTTCTCGCTTTTATTAATTTATTATTATTATTATTATTATTATTATTATTATTATTATTATTATTATTATTATTATTATTATTATTATTTGTATTATTATATATTATAATTACTATTATTTTTTCATCTTTCAACTATTAATAGTTAAATTGTTGGGAAGGGATTCGGAAACTCAAGAAAGTGTGTGCAGATGATTTTCTCCCCCATACATCACATACAGTTTTTGGCTGTTTTTGACTAAATAAATAAATAAATAAAAGTCAAAGTTGTGGAAATGAACGTAGACGAAGAGAACGAGAGAGAGCGCGCTTATTGCAAACAAGGAACTAACGCAACGATTAAGGAACGGTTTCGTGCAGATGAACTTGTCGGCGCACCCAAGAAGCAGCAAACGGATCTGCGAAGTGAGGCGCCGGGTGCGCGCGGGCCAGTGGCCTCAAGACCAGCAGTAGCGAAGCAGGCGGTGACCGTGGTCGCATCGGCGATGTACCCCTGCGGCGGAGGCGGAGGCGTCGGAGGCGGAGGCGGTGGCGGCGGTGGCGGCAGCGGAAGTGGAGGCGGCGGCGGTGGAGGCGGCGGCGGAGGCGGCGGCGGAGGCGGCGGCGGAGGCGGCGGCGGAGGCGGCGGTGGAGGCGGCGGTGGAGGCGGCGGCGGAGGCGGAGGCGGAGGCGGCGGCGGAGGCACGGGTTCGATGCAATCGCGCGGTCGCCGTCGCCGGCGGAGCGGAACGCGTGGGAGGGAGGGGAGAGCAGGAGACAGCAGGTGCATTCACCTCCCGACTGCCCTATTCCCGCTGTTGCTGCTCACACTCGGCGAATCTGATTGTTCCATCGATGTTATTGGAATATTTCCAGCACGGAGCAGGTATAGAAGGCGTTTCTCCCACACGTCTACTCGAGCCATCTACATTGTAGTATTTCAGAAGTAAGTTCATGACTAATGAATCTCGATAAGATAGAATGCAAATGCGACGCAAGTAATATTAATTTAATTTCATTTTTACACTGTATTTCTAACGTTTTTAGAAGTTTGACGCCAAGACAGTAACTTGATCCCCGTTCTCATGACAGAGGTGGCCAAATGTCGCCACCCGTGTACAGTTAATCTCGTCTTGTCCCTGCATTTGGGTATCAGTTATGTAAAATGCAAGTACAGAGAAAATTATGACGATCCATGTTAATGACGAAAACAAACATGAGTGTTACAGATCATAATTAGTAAATAGTTTTTGGAGACAAAGATAACGCAATGAAAATTCCAAATCAGTTTAATCTTCACTATATCCATTCATGAGAAATTCGTGTATCATGAATTATTTCATTTCCGAAAACATCTTTATGAATTCTAATATCCTAGCACTAGAAGGAGGCCGAGTTATCGACCATACAATTTGTCTTATACCGTTTACAGACGAAAAATATTTTTATGTAAATCGCATTTGAAATATTAATGACATTCTATTCGTCGTTTTGCGATCAACTCCATGACAAAAGAGTTTATAGTTCTGTATAAAAATCCACAGATGATTCTGAAATTCCATATTAAAATAAATAGTAAGAATAGATCAATATCGTAAAGTCTCTTGAATCACTGTGGTTGATCGAAAATTGCATTTCGAAGTGAATCGTGATTGTGGGTGTCTATAGTTGGTGGTACATCTCTACATCTTTCTTGGGCTGCAATAACTGGCATAACTAAAAAAACGAACTTTATGATACACAAGAGTTTTGAATATTATTTTATAGCATTAATTCTTACAATAGTTACTTTTGTACATTTTATAATAGAATCCCTACGAAACCTTTTAGTTATTTATTTATCTATCAGTTATGAAGCATGTGTTTCATACATTTTCATTGTCAGCGAAAACTTGAAACACGTTTCTCTTGTAACTTTATTTTTCAAGTTGTATCAGTCTTGCAGTTCATGAACGATATGTTATTGTGTAATATTTAAGTATGAATGTCTTTAGAGCCAGAGGTCTATGGACCATGCAAAATGTAGTTTGTTACTCAGAAGCTTTATGGGCGTTTCCGATAATCCCCGTTTTAATATTGCAGTTTGTTTTAAGAAAATATTAAGACAACAATTTTTTACGATAAAGACTACATATTATTTCATCCTTATAACACAATATTGTTTAGACTCCCATATCCCAAAAATTTATGTAACTAGGAAGAAACAGGATAGGTATGTGGAACTGCTCCAATCTTGTTACCACGCACTCTGGCTGTCGTACGCCACCGTATTCAAAAAACACAACTTCCAATTGTTCTTTAGATCCCGTTCGACTCAAGTGTGTTTCTTTCATGTTTTGTATAGAGGTTTCGTAGTTTTTGCTTGATATTTTCCTCGTTAACCTTAAACATTATTTGTAAAGTATGACTGATCTGAAATCACTTCCGCTGTAAAGAACCATACTGCAAACTAAGAATCGGACGCAGAGGAGAATTGATTTGCTTCTGGACGTAAATGTAGCTTCACTATGCGCACTTTTTGTTGAGTTTTCCTTTTGCTTGTAGTGGTAGTAGAGCGTAGGGTGAGTTTCTATTTTGTTAGCATTACAGAAAAATCAAATCTGTTTGTTCGTTTACCATTACAAATAAGTTTTCTATAATTCGGCAACGAAAATATCTAGTTTTTCAAATGTTAATCTCTCGCTTTTTTAAGTTTATTATTATTATTATTATTATTATTATTATTATTATTATTATTATTATTATTATTATTATTTCATCTTTCAACTATTAATAGTTAAATTGTTGGGAAGGGATTCTGAAACTCAAGAAAGCGTGCACAGATGATTTTCTCCCCCTTACGTCACATACAGTTTTTGACTAAATAAATAAATAAATCCAGAAAACATTTCAGACGAGGGCAATTTCAGTTCGGTTCCCGTAAACAATTTCTGAACCATAAAGAAGTGTAGCTAGAAATTAAAACATGTTCATAATAAGAAAACTCATTTGAAACTAACGCGCTCATTAAGAGATAATTGTTTTGAAACAATTGAGTGAAAGTGCTCCAAAATGTTGACTTGGGGAGGGCAGGGGTGGTAATTGATGGCTCCCATGGATCTGCTCCGTTCGTTGGCACACCCGTGGCCTCCAGTGACGTCAGCTGCGGAGGCACCGGTGCGGTGCGGCGCGGCGGGCGGCTACTGCACACGCTGCCCGCGACAGCCTCCAACTTCCAACAGCGCAGACACGCAGCGCTAGCGCCGCCTGCCGTATTTCTCCGGCACTCGCATGCGCTCGCCGCCGCCGCCGCCGCCGCCGCCGCCGCCGCCGCCCATCTCGTTCTTTTCCGCCGCAGCCATTTCCCCCGGAATTTAACTGGCCCTGCTCCGCGGAGGGTCATTTAGTGGTCATTTTATAAAATTGCGGGACAATTCCGTCCGGAGGGACGCTGGATAAACCTTTTATTGTCTCAGGCCGGAGTGGCCGCTGTTCTAAATCCTGCTGCTGCCACCGGAATGGCTTCGAGCGCGGCCTGCCGAATCTATGCACGTTTGCGGAGGGAAATCTCTGAAGAGATCCCGCGCGCGAAGGATTGTGGGCGAGGCGGGCAACGAGGGCCGCGCCGCGCGCGGATAAGAGCCAGATATTGGCTGTGCTTTGTGAGGACACTGCGCGAACGTCGTGTCAACTCGAACTGATATTCGGGATTTGCTGTAGTCATTTGGCGTCTACGTTCTTCTACAGTTTTCTTCTGTTTTCTAGTGTGAATGTCTCTCAGCTAACAGATAAAACATTTTTTTGATCAAGTGAACTTGTATATTTTTTTTTAAATTAAACACGAGTGTGAAGAATTATTTTAGAGAATTTTTTTTAAATTAAAAAATGTCTCCAGGGTATATAAGGGACCGATACCTAAATTCTATAATGCATAAATAACGCTTGGTAACAGCCTAACAAGCGTATTTGGTTTGCACTTTTAACAGTTCCTCCCAAACCTTATCACTTCATCAGCATGTAGTTATTTCACAAGTTTAAATGCTTTCACAAATGTCTTGGATAAGGTTTCACCTCCATCTAATTACGAATGGTACGAATTGTGTTATATTCCACAACATATTGCTCAGAAGTGAAGTAAAGGCGTAAGCGAAGTGAAATTAGCAACCGCCAAATGTCAGTCAATGACGTATTCAATGAAAGATTAATTGCGAAAACGAAACAAAGTCGGGTTAGTTCACTTCGAGTAATAAAGTTCTACAATCTCGACTGCTAAATGGGATCTTAAATGGCAAAAATAGGCACTACAATTTCCTCGATAGGCAGTACATCTGGACGTGAACATGGCCTTTTTACATACGTTATATTTTACTTTAAACTGTTTTAATGAAATTATGAGTACAAAATATGAAAACTTATACAGATAGAAATGGAAATACTTTCTCTAAAACTAATTTTAGTACCTTCATAAACGACCATTCATTTTCAGCTCATGAGCTTGGTTCTTGGTTATGGAAAAAATGCATTAATTGTTTTTCTTTTAATGTAGAGACTTTTAATGTAGATGTCTTTTAATGCAGGGTAATTTAGAATTTTTATTTAATATATTTTAGTTTCAATAACGTTTCCTGGAAGGCTTTTATTATCAACATTTTAATTATACCGAAACATTGTTAGGCCTTTGGAAGACGAATGTGCATTATTCATCTCGTATGCTAAATAAGAGTCTTTTAGAAGATAAATAAGATTCGTTGATTTTGTAAAGATATGAAATGTGTTCATCATTAATTTCGAATGTGTATGTCAAAAAGTATACAAAAGTTATTTGCATAAATCTCCAAGGTCTACTGATCATAGCTCGTGTCTGTAATAGAGGGTTAATAGTACGGCTAAAATCTTCAATTTCCCACGTTTTATTTCCAACCGCCTTACGTCGCTTCTACGCAATCGCCTTCCCCAGCCAGCGACATCACTGCACACAATCTCATCCCAGCCTTCCTTCCCGCACCGTTCTGTTTTTGAGTTGTGTTTGAATTTTCTGGGGCAATCGCGGAGTTTAAACCTTCGTCACGTCCTCGCAGCGTCGCGACGCAGTGCGCTCCGCGGTTCGCTTTTGTTTACGGCGTCGCCGCCCCTTCCACAGCAGCGTCTGTGATAGCGGCGTCGCGACGCCTCGTGTCGCGTGGGGAAGAGATCGGCGCGGAAGCCGGGAAATGAATGTGGAATGACCTCGTTGTGGTGCGGTCGACGGCGGAACCGGATCCTGGTCCGCGCAGTCGCCGTCTCTGTCGCTATCAGCGGTGGGTTTAATAGCTGGTAGAGATACTGTCGTATATTAATCAACACCCTCAGTCAAATCATGGGTTACGAAACTAAAATTGCCACTTCGAAATTACCAAACTCTAGAATATCATCATGGTACAACTATCATAGACCGGGAAGTTCTGGGATTTAAGTTCCGACTATGGCAGGATTGTCGACACTAGCCACGTAGCTAGGCCGAGTTCAGCTACTGTCTGGAGGAAAATTCCTTCAGCTTTTCAGCGAGACCGAATTCGGTCGCTGTCTGGAGGAGAATTCCAGCGGCCGGCTGCTCTGATCGGTAGTTTTCCGTGGTTTCTCCGATCAACACCAGGCGAATGCCGGAGCAGTATCCTACCAAACGGGCCACGGACCGCCCGCGATCTGTCCTTCCTCTTCCTTGTCCTATCCTCTCCCCTTACACACACACACTTACACTAACATGCATTACACTACGACATATTCCGGGAGATCGGTCGGGAGCTTAGAGCTGTCCCGGCTGGGGCGGTGCCGCGTTGGTGGGAGAGTCCTGGTTAGGAGGAAACCCCACTAGCCGACGGTAGGTCGGCGCCGGATCTCGCCCTCCAGCGGAGGAAAATCTCCGCCATCTCCCGAGAAAAAACATGCACTACACTAACGGGACGAATGACCAAAGCAGATGACGCGGCCGGACACACGAAAAAATCAATCAATCAATCAATTCAGCTAACACCGACGTAAAGATCTACTCCTACGAGAACAAATTAATTATTTTTTCCATGTTAGTTCCTCATTCCGACTAGATGAACCGCTACAAGCCAGTAACAGTGCATCCACGTAGCTCCTGTGCACTCGAGCACTGTACACACTGTCTGCGGCATACCTGTGCTCTGAGCGGTAGCTTCTGTCGGCGTCCAGCACGTGATGTACGGGCCACGCAAACATGACGGGTACAACACGTGCGCGACTATGATACGGAGTGCAAGCCCTGCAGTACATGAACGGGAGAAGTATTGAAGCACGCGGACGTCCGGTGACTAAGCCTCCGCCGTAGCCACCGACTCGCCTCGCAGCCCCCCCCCCCCCGGCTCATCTCCCCGCCACACTGTCGGTCAATTTTCCATTTGCTGCTTCATGTGGTAACCGTGTGTATATTTATATGTATACATTTTACTGAATGTGTCTTTTGTTAATTTCTCGAAAAATAATTTAATGTTCTTCTTGTATTTGCACATTCGATTCTTTTTGTTATTAATAGAAGATTTCTTGCTATATTTTAGTAGTATTGCTAAATTTTTAGAGGTATTAGCTATATTTGTTCCTAGTATTTTACTTTGGTTTTGTTAATTTTGCTCAAGTTCATGTTTTCTAAAGCATTCCATTTCTTGACTGTCAGCGTCCTCGGAATTTTATGAATTTTTTTTTTCTCTTCGAAGTAATTTTTGGTTCTCTACATGGCGGTTATTTTTTGTTTCCACCTCAGTTATTGGTGTTTTCGCAGAATACTTTATTCACTAATTTGTTATCTTTCCAATACCTTCCATATTTTGTATTTGTGGTAATACACTATTAATTCTCCAGGTTTTTATTAATATTCTAGACTTTCACTTCTCTACTGCCTCCACATCCTTTCCTTTCTGTTTCTCGTGCAACTCTTTCATTCTTGTTTTCGACTCCCATCTCCCCACTTTTTCATTTTTCCCTTCCTTTGTTTTCCTCTAGGTTTTCTCCTTTTCCCTTGTCCGCCTCTCTCTTTTTCTCTCACTCATTTCCCATTTTTCCTTCGTTTTTGCCCTTCTGTTGTTTTTTCTCCTTTTTTGTGCTGCTTCTCAGTCACAATTTTTCCCCCCTTTTTACTGCTTTCTATCAGTATTACACTCTCTGTGTTCTCTCCAAAAACATCTACCGTTCTCGCCTTCATCAGATTAATTCCCCATGTCATCTCTTCCTCATTCTGCGCTACCTCCTTTTCTCATGTCTCCCAAGCCCCGGATACGTCTCCGCCCGCGCCTCCGCCCAGCTCAAACCATTCCTCCCACCTCCACACCCGCAACCACGTCAGCTCCCGCCCGAGTCCCCACCTCCACTCCCTCTCCGCACTTCCTTCCGGTTTCTTCCGTCCGTTTGACCCCACCTCCTTCTTTCACCCTCTTTTTCATCCCTTGTGCTTCTTCCCTAACCCTCGGCCACCCTCCCGCTCCCGCTTCCGTCTCTGCTCCTTTTACTGCTACCCACTCCCAACACGGGTTCCCTTCCGCGTTTCCATCCCCGCATCTGCCGCCACCGCTCCCGCCGCCTCCTCCGCGGCCGTCGCCGCCCTGGGCTAATGGGATGCGGCCGCCAGACAGCCGCCGTCTGATAGGCGGTGCGTCATGCGTCAGGAGGTTAAGTCGCGGGCTAATTTATGTGACGCATTAGCGGCAGCGCGGCCTCCGCCCCGCCCCACCCGCCCGCCCGTCCGCCCGCCCGCTCGCCCGCCCCGCCCCGCCCCGTCCCGCCCCGCCCCGCCCCGCCCCGTCCCGCCCCGCCCCGCCCCGCCCCGCCTCGCCCCGCCCCGCCCCTCCCCGCCCCGCCTCGCCCGCCCTCCGCGCCGCCGAGTGCGAAATCAAGCGACCGCGTTGCGAGTGCGAGTGGGCGCGGAAGATACGCGCGGCCATCGCCAGGGGCGCGGGCGGCGGCGCACCGAGCGTCCAGGGGGCGGGGCGGCATGGCCCTCTGACACGTTCTCCGTCGATTATTACAAATTGGAGCTTCCTACCGGCATTGAGGGAATGTTTTGTTGTTGTTTTTTCACGCAAGTAGCAAAAATTGAACTACTGGCTTTCCAGGCCAACTGACAGCGTGTTTATTTCTAGATAGTAGCGGCCAAGAAGTTGCGAATGAAGAGCTGCGGTTAGTTTGTGTGTGCGAACAGTCGCATGCATTTTGCCTCTTCAGAATATTTATTGACCGAGGACAAACTATTGTATACGGTGTACGACCGATTTGCAAGCAAATGGGTTTAAATCTTTCTCGAATATTACTTTTACATTGATAAGATGTAACTGGGGTCACGGAAATAAAGATAAAAAATCAGTAAATAAAACAGGCATTTACTAAATGAGACGAAAGTGTTTATGTCATTAGCTTAGGTAATAGGCAGAGACGCTAGCCTACAAAACCACACTAGCTACACCTGCAATTCACAGTACCCACTATTGTTTCCCATTCATATATTGCCTGGCATGTACACGGCCGGGACGGGAAAGCCAGGATCCACTAAAAGGTCCATTCAAAAAACATTGATGATTGACCTACGCGAGTATATAAAATTATATCGCAAAAAAGTTTCCGGACTGATAGGCCGTGGTCCAGTTGGAGTGGAAGGGCCAAACATTTCGTCCACCACTAAGGTGGACATCTTCAGCGGTGGCAGGATCCCGGACGCAGTATCCGGGGCCGTGGGTGGCTGGAGCCTGGGCTTGGCTTTAGATACTTCATTGCCACATTTTCTACAAAAATAAAATAATACCACCAACTTTCTACCCATAGAGATTTTTACATTTTGCGCGAACAGTAACATATGACGCTGTACTTCGGAGTCATTTCTTCTTTACTCTGTGAAATTTAAGTGAGAAATGTGAAAGTGAAGTTAGAAATGTGAGATTGAAACCTTTATTCTCTTTCAGAGAATGAACTCGCGCATAGCTCAATCTAAAGCCAAGCCCTTCATTTATTTTTGGTGTTATTTCATACAGAATATTATTAGAGTTAATGTAAGGGTGTATATTTGCGAAATATTAATTTGTGTAAGAATGCATTTTTAAGTTGCTTATTAGAAATTATATTTATCTATTCTTCGTGCGCTTCTACTTGGTGCTCTTCTGCTTGTCAACGAAATGTTAATTAAAAGTTATAGTAATATTTTCTAAATATCCCACAATATAACTGATATATGAATTACTGAAATATACTGAAATATTTCGTGTATAAGAAATTAATATATTGAAAAAATTAAAAAATAAATTAACCAGGACGCATATCATGCAAAAGGGAATGAAATTCACCAATATTACAAATTCCAATGCAGACCACATGGACTGTTGCTCTAATCCTTTTGCTAGCGTGTTTGGTTCCTCTGTCTTTGTGATGATTTCATGATGCCATATAGTGATAAAACAAATAATTGAACAATAAAACGAAAATTATGGAAACGCTAAATAGTTTCCATGAATTAATAGGGATTATTGGAAATCCTCTTTAATTGAAATCAGATACCGCAATATTTCTCATATCTATTTGATAGGCATTGGTTCTCGCATGTTCTACAACTTAAATTATAATTATTAAATTGGCTTGCACTAGATCCATTTAAGAATGATCTTAGAAGTTTTGAAAAAAGAAATTTCATATTAATAGGTTTCGTCATTCCTTCTTTCGTTAAGGATAAAATTATCCATTTCTCCCACCTTTCAAAAGTATTTTGTAATATTAGGTATGGTGCCTTTTCCCGTTTATCGAATTCTTAATATTTTTCTCGGATCAAATGAATAGTACATAAACTGTGTCTCAAACTAACAAACCAAAAGAAACAAATAACGGAACATCTATTTTGGTAATAGGGATGGATAATGAAAGATACATACCAGAATACCCAGCAGAGTGCTGAAAGAGCACATAATAGAAGACCTAAATTCAAGAAAAGAAGGAAATAGTTTATTTGGAAAGTTACTTATGAGCTACTGGATGTGAAGTAGTAGAAGCGTACTCAAAATTGTCATGAAAGCAGCGTCAAGGAATGAACCCAAATAGAATATCAAAGTTAACATTAGGTTTTCATTTTCAATTATCTCCGATACGGGTGCAGAGGCCTTTAAATACACTAGATGCTCTAGAAATGCTCTAGAAATATTTTTCCATTGATAGCATGCCGTGAATATTTGAATGGTGGTTTGCAGAGCTGACATTTCAAATGACAACGAAGGTTGTGAGTACTGGAGGTGAATTACTGGGATGATTGAATTAATAATTGTGGAAGTTGCAATAGCAAAAATGTTGTCTTGAAAGAATATCTTTATATTTAAAACACTAAGAGTTTACGTTTAGAAAGAAATTTGAGCTTTCCACTTAACCTAATTTCGTGATTTTTGCATTTAATCTATTCTATAATATAAACATTGTACTTTTAAAAAATCGTCAAATTAATACGCTTATCTGCCTACATTTGTACATTACGTCGTTTGAAGGGGTCAATATCTTCCGCAAGAAGGTCTGAGTCAACCGAGAGAGGGTGTTCATGAGTGTTAGGTTGTAGTTAGGTTGTAGCGAAACGAAGACAGCGAGTTCTTTTCCGTTCCAAGTTTGAGTGTTCTTAAATGCTAAGATGTGAGTGTATTTAAACTCCAGTGAGTCCAGCAGTTGCTTGAAACAAAAATGCATTGATTGTAATTATAAGCGATTATAGTGATTGTATTATTCCAGGTATTGTAAATCCATATTTCATTAATTTTAGTACTGAATGACATGAAACAATATTTTGGGGGAGTTTCGATTTCCCAGAAAGTGCATAATATGCACTACATATGTTGGACTTTCCTGCAACACTTTCTTTTGTGCGATATAATCGAAAGGATTCAGTAAGTTGTTGTTGTTGTTGTTGTTGTTGTTGTTTTTTGTTGTATTTGTTGTATTTGTTGTATTTGTTGTATTTGCTGTATTTGTTGTATTTGTTGTTGTTGTTGATGATGTTGATGTTGATGTTGATGTTGATGTTGATGTTGATGTTGATGTTGATGTTGATGTTGATGTTGATGTCGATGTCGATGTTGATGTTGTTATTATTATTAATACTTATAATACTTGGTCTGGTCTGCCATAAAGCATTGTCAATATGTTTTTCTATTTTTTGATTTCTTTAATTTTAAGTCAATTAGTCAATGCTTGACTATATTTTTACACTCTTACGCTGCTTCACTCCGATGTGATATTGAATAAATTACTATAGTGATTTTACGCTGGTTGCATTAAAAAAAATTGAATCCTATCTATTGACCTGGGAATCATTGAGGTGTTTAGAAATTACTTTTATTATTCATAGTTGTACTATTATGATGGACATTGTTATCGTCATAGTTCTTCTTGAAGTCCTGAATATGTGTCTCCGAACCAGCCCTCTCGTGGCGACTCGCCCAGCGATGGCGGTGGCCTGCTCCGCTGCTCCTGCGCCGTTCCGCCCTCGCTCGCTTCCTCACCGCCGCCTCTCCCGCCACCCCCCACGCGAACCATGCCGCCCCCCTCCGCCGCCGCCCCCGCCACGGACCACGCCGCCACCCCCCCACGCGATCCATGCCACCTCCCTGCGCCCCCGCCCCCGCCGCCGTCTCCGCTCCCGCCCCCGACGCTTGTCTCAGCCCGGGGTCACCGCTCTGCCACCGTCCACCCCGCTCCCCTCTGCCTTTCCTACCGGGAGCGGTGGCTCAGTGCATCAACTGATGTCAGTACACTGCCTCTGGCCGGGAGATACTAGGTTTGAGTCCCGACGGCGGCAGGATTTTCAACATTAGTTTTTCAGCTAGGTCGAATTCAGTCGCTGTCTGGAGGAGAATCCTACAGGATGGCTGCTAACAAACGGGCCATGGACCGCGCGCGATCTTTCCTTCCTCTTACTTGTCCTATTCTGTCCCTATACACACACATACACTTGCACTAACCCTTACACTTGCACCCTATTCTGTCCCTATACACACACATACACTTGCACTAACCTGCACTTCACTATCACACATGCCGGTAGACCGGTCGGGGACTTGTCCCGACTGGGGTGGGAGATATCTGGTTGTGGAAAACCCCGCTAGTCGACGTTAGATCGGTGTCGGTTCTTGCCATCCAGTGCCGGAAGGTCATTGCCACCTCCAGATGAAAAAAACATGCACTACGCTTACGGCAATAATGACCTCAATTGTTGTCGCTCCCGGAATCACTAACAATCAATCAATGAACGACTCTCTTCCACCCCTCAACGCGATCCATGCCGCCTCCCTCCGCCACCGTCTCGGCCGCCGCCACTTGCCACGCTGCCGTCACCCCCGTCCCTCTATCTCCGCCCTCACCTACCATCCTCGCCGCCACATCCGCTCTCAGTCGCCTCCCCACCGAAGCTCAAGCCAACCCCTTCTATCACCTCCAACGCAGTCTATACCGCCCCCCTCCTCCGCCGCCCTCTCCGTCCCGCTGCCGCCGCCCCACCTCCACCGCCCTCTGTCGTCTCCTCATACGACCCATGGCACCCCTCTCTACCGCCCCCGCCCATTCCCCCACCAACCTCCACCTTCGGTCGTCTTCCCACCGCCACCCTCACTGCGGCCCATTCCGCCGCATGCGACGTAGGCGCTGCCGTCACCCCCACTGCCCCGCTCCGCCCCGCCCGTCCGCCTGCGGCTGCGCTGCGCTGCCCTCGGTGACAAACGCGCGCGTCAGCCCGCGACGTGACGCCGCCGCGATGGATGGGTGACAGCTCGCGCGGCGGAGCGGCCTGGCACGGCTGCGGCGCACAGTGGCCGCGCGCAGCGCTTCGGATCCCAAACACTCCCTCATCCCACGCCCGGACTCAAACTCTCTATCGTTCCAATCCTCAATTGTTCTTAATCAAATATATTCATACGTTTCTTCGCTGCAACCCGAACTCTGAAGTCTATCTAATTTCAACGTCAACCTTGACGCCTTTCTAATTCCAAACCAAATCATCAAATTCTCTCATTCGAATCCATACATTTCGCTTTCAGAGCACAAAAACTACGAACGTCTCTCTTAGTTCAAATTCTAATCCATTCGTCTTCTCGTAATTTGAATCCATATGTTTCTCGTATTCGAATCCGATCCTTGTGTTTATACTACAATTATGAACCTTGAAGTTTCTATAATGGAGAATAAGAATATACCTATAATGCAAAGAATAAGTGTAAAGTCTCAAAAACTTTCCAAAGAATAACTGTAAAGTTTGAGAAATGTCCGGATGAAATGTAATATGACTCACTTCATTTATAGTATTATACCACGTAAGTCCTCTTATTTTTTATTATTTTCTGACTTGATATGCTTGTTTTAAGCGAGTCAAAGTAATCAAAAAATTGAATGAATACATTCAAACTCAGTGGAGTAACGTTCCTTTGAATCTACCTGGTATAACTTCAGTGTCGACCTGACCAGCGTTGGATTCTCATGTCGCAAGCATGATTGTTATATTTGGATTCGATATTGTTTCGACAATGACTATAAATTGTGCGTTCGATATATGCTTATTAATGTATGAACTATTATGTAAATAAATGCTACGTGTATAAATTTGTATCAATGAAACAAATTAAACACAACAAATTTTGTATCAGTTGAATGCTTGTCATTTTAATTGCCAATTGAATGGGAGAGAGTAAATTCGGTCACAATGATTATGAATGGTTGTCGATAAAAATTACATTTTTAAATAAAATACTAAACAAGTTTCCAATGAATAGCAAATACCTTAAAAATAAAATTAATTTTCTACAACTTTCGTATATAAGAAAATTGTAACAAGTTTATGAAATGTTATTGTAAATTATATTACTATTATTGTTATTATTATAGTTCAAAATTATTTATGCACTTATTGAATCATTAGTAAGTAAGTATTACTTGAAAGTTTCATTGCTTGTTAGTTTTGTATTGATTAAAGTGACTTTTCTGATCCCTAGCAATACCACTACTGAAGCCGAAGCACATATTACAGTCCTACAACAACCCTTTTATGATGTTTCACTAAAATTGTTGTTTTCGATATGATTATTATACTACTCGTATTTATTTCATTGAAGTTGAGTCAGGAATTTTGAATGGCATGATGAAACGTCAGAATTATTGGAAACGAGTTTGTCTGATTGAATAATTAAATCTCGGATAATATTTCATTACAATTGAAATATCAACTTGAATATCGAGAAAATTGATTTAACTCTACTTCGACTTATTTATAATGACACGTGAAGGTCAAGATACCCTGTGCTGCACACACTCGCCGGTGTGTACGTGGTTAGCACATGGCTGGGTCCACCAGCCCCGTTGAAAAGAACGTTCAACACTGTTGTGATGTTGAAGCACCCTATTGGAGAATGCCTTCCCTCTCTATTTTTCGTACTTGTCTTTGAGGTGCCATTACAAATAAATCGAAGTGTAGTACAAATTACGAGCATTTATCTCCTGAAATGTTGAAATTTGTTGAGATCCTGATGAACCAAAAATGACATTCTCAATCCTATCACAATCACTAATAAATCATTTCTTGTTTGAGTGTCATAATTCTACAGGAATGTGACGAAGACCGATTCAGAATTTGTGGTATACGTGACTATTGCCTACCTACGTTCGGAGAATTGACCCTAAATACCAAATCAAAACAACGGAGGAAGAGAGAAATGAGGGACAACGGACCGAACTTGGAGATAAGGCTTGAGACCAAGGTTGAGAAGGAATATTGGAATATGGATTGTTCATAAATCCTTAAAATAATGTCTAGAACATTTTACATAAAAATTTATGAAGCGAATAAACAATAAGAAATAATCACAATGTTTGAAAGAAAACTCTTAAAAACTAAATTCATCATTGAAGAAACAAGTGAGATTGGTGTCGTTAATATGACGACAAAGAAACGCATTAAAAATGAGAAGGCTATGAAGGCAAAGATAAACAAAAAATATTAAGTTTAAAAGGGACCCAGCCAGAGTAAGATACGTGAAACGACTTTTGCGAGCTGCAGTGAGTGAATGGGACCAAGGTGTACACATACGACGTCAACTATAAAATTTAAATTTATTTTCGTTATGCGAATCTTAAATGTCTGAACTTTATAATTTTATATTTGCATTTAGCTATTATTTGTCCCGTAAAGGGCAATTATTCACGACGCAGTCAGATCCCAGAGTTGGTAGTTAATCCAGTGTGAGGCGTCCAATGGTGCAATCGCGCAATCGTTCTCCCTCAAACGTTCACGCTCGGATCCGCACACTTACTCCGAGAAAAATGTTGCACTTCTGCAATTGTCGAAGAATCAGGCATTTCAACGTAATTGAATTCTGCGTCATTCTTTTAACGTCATTTACGCGATGAGAGCACAAAATTTAATGAGAAAGTTGGAGCCATATTTGAGAAAATTTTGAAAATGTTGACGCAAATTCGTTGTTGACAATGTTGACGCAAGTTCGAAAATGACGTTGTGTCAAATTCAAATATCCGTTTCAAACTCTAAGGGCCTTGAGATCGTGGAAATCGGTCGGGGAACATCGTCTTTGGTTAAAATCGTCTGAACGGTTTGGACGCTCACGTTGTCCACAGGCAGTGACAGGCGGATGGACGAGACACAAACGTTTTGCCGTCAATTGATTTTTAGGTATCAAGAATCCACAGAACATGGATTCTGGCTAAAAAAAAGGGTTAGAGAAAGTAAATTACTACAAATAGGAACAAAATTTACCCAATTTTCGTTACCAGGGCCCAGCAATATTAGTATTTCAGTAGAAAAATTGCCGATTTCCGGTGGTTCTCTTTTTACAAATAAGACGAGTAAATGAAAAAAACAAACTAAACCTCCCAGCAGCGTTAGAATGATTGTTTGATGAAAACAGAGATATTAATTTGAACTGATTCTTAAGTGCCTCAGCTACAAGATGCTACAGCAATTGAATATGTTTAGATGCATTTTTCATTCATTGCTCGGAGCATTCAGAAATTGGTTGACTGTACTATTGGCAAGTATTCTATAACTTCTCTAATCCGGCCCTCAGTAGTTCGGCCCACATCCGCCTCCAGTCGCTCAAGCTGAAATGAAACGCACAACAATGAATTCTCTAGTGAAAGAATGTTTCATTAGATAAAAATGTTAAACAATACTACACACATTTGAAATTGTTACTTTCTTACAGTACAGTTCAGTACTGCAGCTTCTAAGAGGAAACATGTTATGCTAGACTTCAAGCTGAAACTCGAAATTTCAGATAACTTGAACTGAGGTTCTTTGCAGAAAGCCATTGCTGGCGGGGACAATCTTCGACGAGCCACAGATAAGTACTGTACAGTCTCTGTGTGTTTAAACTGGTTGCAAACTGTCTCAATAGTGCGCCTCTTGGATTAATCCGGCACCCAAATGTGCAAGGAATGGCGAGAGTGCAAGGAATGGCGAAATGAACGAGAATCTAGTGTACTATTCTCAGATCATCCCGCTACATTGCGCATTAGTGATTCCGGGCGTGTCAACTTCTATGGTCATTCTTCCCGTAAGTGTAAAGCATGTTTTCTTTGGAGTTGTTCTTCCCCCCCCCCCCTGGATGGTGAGATCTGGCGCTGACCTACTGTCGGATAGACTTGTTTTCCCCAATCAGGAAACTCCTAAGAGCGGGATACGCCGCAGTCGGGACAAACCCTAAGCTCCCAACCGTTCTCCCGACATGTCTGATAGAGTAGTGCATCACGTGTGCGTGTATGACAGGACAAGTAATAGGAAGGAAAGATCGCGGGCGGTCCGTGGCCCGTTTGTTAGAGTACTACTCCGGAATTCGCCTGGATTTGATCGGAGAAGCACCTTAAAACTACCAATCAGAGCAGCCGGCCGGTAGAATTCTTCTCCAGACAGCGCCTGACTTTGACATATATATCTTTGTACTCAATGTTGAAAATCCTGCCACCGTCGGGACTCGAACCTAAGACATCCCGGTTATAGGCACAGCAGTGACCTCGGGTGATACCCTGAGCCACCTCTCCGGACCGCTACACTCGCGCTCTGGCCCACTGTGAGACGCAAGGGCGGACGTCGTCTTTCTCGTCCTCCCTCCCTGCCTAGCGCCATCTATCCCAGAAACGCCGCGATCTGATGGATGGTAAGACATTCCCTGCATCCCGAAAAACTCCTCGGCAGCCCCGAAGAAAAATCTGGACGCCGCCTCCACGCGCTGAGGCCTGCGAGGCAGTAATCAAGGCGCAGATAGGCGGCGGCCGGGCGCGCCCCTGTCACTCATCTGTCTTGCTAATGATCGTCATCTGCCCCGCGACGTCAATCTCTGGCGCCGCCGGACGCTGCTACACGGGCAGGCCCGCGCGGCGCGGGGGCGGTCGGCGATGGGGCAGTTTGAGTGTGATTGGGGAAATTGTCAATACTTATCACCAGGTTCTCTTTTTTTGTTTTTGCGTTATCATCTGCCATCATTTTCGTCATTGTTCTCATTTCTCTCGTTATTATTTTTTAATATGATTGTTTTCTTTACTTTCGTAGTCTTCATTCCCTTCTTTGTCTTCTCATCTGCCCTGCTAATTAATCACCATCTGCCCCGTTGTTGGGGGTTTTGAAAGAATTTTCAATTCTTGTCATCACTTTGTTGATATGTTTTACGTCGTTACCGTGCTTGCTGATTTCATTGCTTTCATATTATTTCCGTACGGTATCTTCTACAAAATGTTTGCCAAAGCTTCATTTATTGTCATCATTTGCGAAGGGTTTGCCTTTTGTCTTTGTCGTTTCTGCTGTCGTATCGATTTCTGCTGTCGTATCGTATCATTGTTGATTGACTGATTGTTAATGATTCCGGGCGCGTCAACTAACAAGATCATTATTCCCGTAAGTGTAGTGCATGTTTTCATCGGAATGTGGGGTGGCCTTCTCCCACTGGATGGCGAGATTGGGGGCCGACCTTCCGTCGTCTATCGGGGTTTTCCCCAACCAGATATCTCCCACCGGCGGGGCACCGCCCCAGACGGGACAAGCTCTACGTTCCCGACCCGTCTCCCGGCATGTGTGGCAATGTGGTGCATGTTAGTGTAAGTGTGAGTGTAAGGTATGAGGATAGGACAAGGAAGAGGAAGGAAAGATCGCACGCGGTCCGTGGCCCCTTTTGTTAGGGTACTGCTCCGGCATTCGCCTGGTGTTGATCGGAGAAACCACGGTAAACTGCCGATCAGAGCAGCCGGCCGCTGGAATTCTCCTCCAGACAGCGACTGAATTCGACCTAGCTGAAAAACTAGTGTCGAAAATCCTACCGCCGTCGAACCTAGGACCACCCGGTCAGAGGCGCTGCAGTGACATCAGTTGATGGATGCACTTAGCCGCCGCTCCCGGTCGAATATTCTTTGTCATCTTTGCCTTTGTTGACGATGTTATCTTCGCCAGACAGGCGGTGTCGCAGCCAATCCGTGTCAATCATCTGCCTTGTAATGGTGGTCATCTTCATCTGCAAAGTCCGACTCTCGCAGTCTGCCACTGATACACGCACAAGCGGTAGTGGCGATCTGAGGAGGGTGGGAGGCTCAATTAGGGATAGGATAGCCTTAATAGCAATTTGCGACAACGGCCGATACGGGGTTACATTTCAGTATTTGCAAAATTTCTTCGGTAGGCTCTTTCCTATTTGTTTTATTTCAACACACCTCGTTTCATTTCGATTTTGGATCCCCTTTTATTGCATTGTTTCACATTTTATGTTTTAATCATTATTCTCTCGGTTCTCATTTACCCCCTACGATGAACTCAGAAATAGCGTTCAGAAATAGCGTAAACGCTTAAATCACCTTGGTTAATTGGCAAAAATCAAATACATCGCGAACTGTGAATAGCTACAATCACCGAATTCCCATCAGAATTACATGAACCATCAGAATTACTACTACCAACATTGATAAATCTGCACATCCATATATTAGAATCCGTTCACATTTCTCTCAAGATGATTTTATACCTTTAAAGATCATTCAAACTTAAAGTTACCAATAAATAAGCAAATATCCTGTGTCACACAATTCAGAACTTCCTAAGACAAAAAAGTTCAGTCGAAACAATTACTGAATAAATAAGTTGCCATCAGGTGACAGTTAGCTCAAATAAGATAAATGTAAATAATGTTAAAGCCAATCAATGATTTCTATAAGACTTATTTTTGTATGACAGTGGTAAACGTTGTTTCTTAGTGTTTCGATGACAATAAAAGTAATTCTGTTCAAGTATACGAGAGGTTTGTTGTTAAATATCCGAGGATATCACTGTCTTACAAAAATACATTTAAATATTACATATCCAGCTTTAACTTCCTGAAATACAAGATTTGACGAACACGAAAATAATAATAATAATAATAATAATAATAATAATAATAATAATAATAATAATAATAATTTATTTTTATAAGAAATTTTCTCTTGCCATGATGTCTGCCATTGTCTTCGTTTCTGTACCGTTGTCTTGGCCACCTCCGCCGCCTTCTCCCGTGCCATCTTCGTTTCCGTGTGAGCGGAGGAGATAGGCGGGTGCAGCGAGCGGGGCCTGTCAGTCATCCGTCTTGCTAATGAGCGTCTGCCCCGCGACGTCAACCTCTGGCACCGGCTGCTGCTGCTGCTGGACGAGCCGGGGGCGGGGCAGCGGAGTGGGGGCGGGGGCGAGGGGTGATTGCACTGCGCGAGGGGAACGTACAGTCCTGGACGCAAGGGCGGCGCCAGCAGGCAGCAATGGGGGCTAGGTCCCTCCCCTTGAAAATGAACAGAATTAATAATGTTTTCGAATTATAAGTGTACTGCGGATGATATGTGTAAATGTATTTTAATACTATTGACAATTTACTTATAACCATACACTGGAGAAAAACCTAACCCCGGTATACTTGCGGTATAACCGGTATATTGTGGTACCCGGTATACCCCGGTATAACTGGCACTACTTGCAATTGCCCGCTGAACATTAGTCACATCCTCCAGGAATGTCCCCAATACATTCCGTCACCCCCTCAAGTTTTTGATACAGATCTATTCTAACTGATGGTATATACCAAAGTGATGTAATAAAATTTTGCATCAAAATATATGTTTTGGATAATATTTAACCATTTTATAACAATGTAATCTCTTACTCCTTTCTTTAAGAATTATTATTGATGTAATTTTAATGTTAATGTTTTATGTTTTTGTATTCATAATCATAGAACCTCAATATTGTAAAAACTTAATATTCTTAATGTAAAATTAAAATATGGTATTTATTTCGTCGCTAATAAACTAGATGTTGATGCAACTTAAAATAAAAAAAATACTTATTTTTAAAATATCATATTTTAAACGTTATTCTCACAGTTTACTCCGAAATTCAAATTGTTTCTAATATAAAAGGACTTTGACTTACTTTGTAATCGTTAACCTTTGTCGCCAAATATGTCGGCGTGTTCTTTTTCGTTTTCGTCATGCTTTTCATTATCGCCTTTATTTTCAACATCATCGTGGTTCATCGTCGTTTGTTTTCTTCTCGTCTTTTGCCTTTGCCTTTTCTGTGATTCCCTTCAGGGCCGAGATCTTCGTAGATCCAGCATGCAGTCACGTCGGGGAAGGGAAGAAACTGAAAGATGACGGGCTGTAAGGGAGACAGATGGCTTCGGAGGAGAAATGGGGCGCTTCTAACGATTGGTCTTGATTCGAGTCTGGAACACAACTGCCTCAGCCCACCATTACGGTGCCAAGCTTCCACAGCGCAAGCCAAGGTGATATAGTGGATCATTTCGAATTCCAAGATAAATGTTTGAAATTTCGATTTATGACATTTCATCCATAGCTTTTATGTAAGCGTATACGGGTATAGGAGTAATACTTTTAAGTGGACTGATTTGAAATTTTATAATTTCAGTGTGAAGTAACTACCTGTTTAGTAGCATCATGTATTGAAATATATCGAGATTATATAGTCAATAAATCATTATAGAAAAAAGGGATTTAGAGAAATTTTATTTGTTGTTCATAACTACTAAGTAGTTTAAAAAAATTGAAATTGTTTCCAACAGTCATGACTGTGCCGATATTGGATAGAGATGTTCTCGGAAATGATCAACATTACGAAGCTATGATTATTATTTTGATTAAATGCCACCAGCCATTTCATTCCCGCTGATGAGAAAAGTTGTATTTCTGGATTAAGTATGTTTTTGTATTTTGTCTTTTCGTATTTTAGATAAAAGTTTCATATTAAAAGATCACGTTCCGTGGTCTGCATGTTCATTGATCATAAATGTGTTCAATGATATAATAGAACAATCTTTAACGTAAGCATGTGATTGTTGTGGTTTTATCAAGTGTTTTAAACGAAAAATTGCTCTCTGAATTGCTAAATCGCTGGTTCAAACAACGGCGGAGCTAGAAATGTATCTGTTTGTTTTATAAAATCCGTAAATATAAATTAATATTTTTCTGTACTTAAAAAATATTATTCAGAGCAATATACAATGTTTTCATTTAGTCTAGAAAGTGACAAAATAAACTGTTTCATATATCTACCGTGGAAAATCACTAACTCCATGCATTACAGAGGAGTGGAGTCATGCGAGCGAAACCACTTTGCCATCTAGCGCACAGTCCGGCAACTAGCGGCTCACTTTCCCATTTCCCGCATCCCTTCCGGCTGCCCCTTTTCCAGCCTATTCGCGCCGTCATTTTTGTCGCTCCCTTTCCCTTCGTAATTCCGTACTTCCCTTCATCCCTCCCTCCATTTTCCCTTGCCCGTTCCTCCCCCCACGCCCTCTGCTAATACAGTCATGTTTACACGCGTACCTATAATACCGGTCCTGTCGAATCTATTTTGCCCGATTACTTTGACCTTTAAATGAATAATCTGCTTTCGATGCGCCCTCCGTGCCGTGTTTGATGGAATAACACACAGTTTAGGTTTTAATTGCCCAGCGCGGTGGGGCTCCGGGTGCAATTGTTTTCCCACGTCAAGATACAGCACGTGAGCGCGCCGTGCGTTGTCGCTGTTGATGGGTTTGAGCTGAATGACTCGCATTTGGGCTTGTGTGCATCCCTAATTAGACGGTTAGACGGGTACTTCACGTGAAGTACTGCTTGTTTTTGTCACGGCCGAGTTCAAAACTGTTTTATTTTCGCTGATTGCGGAAAAATGAGAGTTCGGACATGATTTTTTATGTTGGGCGATTGACGTGTTCTGTGTTCGCTTTGGCACTGGTTCATTTGTGCGGGAAGTTCATTGCTTTGTATTTTGGATGGTAGAAACATCATTTTGGAGCAGAATACATTTAAAGAACAAATCGTGTATACCCTCCATATATGAATTATTTGGTATAATGTTAAAATGAATGTGACAAAATTTAAAGTTAATTAGAAGTAATTGTATTATACTTTCAAGATTGTTTAAATAATAGATTTGGAAAACTCTTTTATTTTAATTTTTCCTTATGATTGTTTACTTATCTTTTGTATTTCCGGAAATATACTAGACATTTGTGTTATTTAGTAATTACAGTTCATTTTTCTCGATGTTTATCTTCAAAAATTCTTTTTATTGTTAACGGATTCCCCTTTTTCGGATAAGTTATTCACCTGATTTTTCTATTTTCTAATAACATGAAAAATAAAATATAAATATCAATCTCTTCTAGCTTTCAAAGGCAGTTTTATTTCGAAAAGTTGCTATTTATTTATTATCTATTATATATTTTGTTCGTGATGAAAGATTATTTGTCAATAGATTTCGTTTATGATGACACTCAATCTAAACTGACTGATATATCAAACTACGAGGTGAATAAAATGAAAATATTTAAGGTGCGATAAAAATTCAAAATTATTTGTAAGTTAATATCAATAATACTTTGATACAAAAAATGTAAGATATATCGTGACACTACTTAGAAAGTCTACTAAGATACAGAATGAATGCAAACATGATCGCGGGTTTGTTGACAAGAATCGAATTAAATCAGAAATCTAAATTTACGGTTGTAAAGTCATGAAGCCTGTTGAATCTCTCTCTCCAGAATGATAGCGTACTAAGACAATTCATGCCATGCAGCAGCGGCACTAGTGAAGTAGAAGTTTTAAACGTCGTAACTTCAGCTGCGGATGTCCCACGACCGGGCTAGACACCCAAACATCAACGGAAAAAGCCAGACTCATTTTTTCGGATAATAAACAGCTGATTCTGGAACCTTACTAGAACAAGGATGATCAGTGGTAGGTAAAGAGAGCTTGTCAGGAATAACCTTTGCTCCAAACTCCGATCCCATGAAGAGATTAAACCTTGCGGTGCAAGGTTGTTTACAGTAGAAGTCAAAGAATTTCTTCTTGAAACGCATCCACGCTTCTCCAGTGTGATGGAATACTTACATTGTATATCAAGAGTTCTACAGTAGGAAATTATATATTCATAAGTCTGATGAATTCTTAGTTACAAATAAATAATATTTTCATTTGATTCACCATCGTATTACGAAAATATTCATTACAGAAACGCCTACGAAAATTTACGATTCTTTAAATACAGATGTAGAATGAGAAGTAATCATCCTTTGTATTCGTATTACTGTAACAAAATGTTACTATGGAGTTTTTTTTCTGGAATCCGTTCCGATTTCCTTGAAAATCTAGGATCGAATGAAGTCCTCTATAAATCTAATTCGATTTATATTGCGATCCTTCACTTATTAAAAACAAAAACTTCATTCTGGAGTATTTTTTGTAGAGTTGCGCGATCGGCCATCACTTTCCCGCTCGAAACTCCATTCTGCGGTGTTATCACCGCTTCTCCGTTCCTGGCCACATCGCTCTCACAACATCGTCCATCGTCACCCTTACTCCTTCACTCACCGCCCGTCACCACCACTCACCATCTCTCATCACATTCACCACCCCTCATCACCAATCAATACCCTTCACTCACCACTCCAGACCTCCACTCACCACCTCTTATCTCTACTCACCACCGCAAACCTCCATTCACAACCCTCACGATCCCTCCCTTCCCCTCAAACCCACCACCCCTCACTTCCACTCACCACTCCTCCCCTCACCATCCCCCACCCCCAACAAACCATCCCTCACCTGTACTCACCTCCATTCACCACCATCACAACGACGATGACACACAGACATCTGTACTGCACCACATTAAACTGCTTAAACTGCCAGCACCAACATCATTTTCAACTTCGCCGCCTCTAAACCCCATTTCCAGCCCCCCTCCCGCACCGCCCTCGGGCATCTGACGGATGGCGGCGGGCACCGGCCTCGAAGGCCTGCTGTGACGTCATCTCAGGGGCCGTTGATGGACAGCCAGTCTTATAAATCACGGGGGGCGCGGCCTGGTCCGCGGCAAGGAGGTGGAGGGGGAGGAGGAGTTGAGCGGAAGGCGGCGGCGAGGGAAGATGATCGGCATGCGGGGCAGACACTGACCAGCAGGCCGCCGCCGCCGCCGCCGCCGCCGCCGTGGGCGCTCCGCTCTGACGAGAGCGTGAGCAGAATGCCCCGTCGCCCATGCGCCGCGCACAACTTACTGACAAAATACGCTTCTCTCCCGCCCCTGGGCACTCCCGCCTCGCCTCCCAGCCAGCCAGCCGGCTCCGCCCCGCCCCGCCCCGTCCCTCCCCGACCGCCTCCTTTCGCTCCGCCTCTCCCTGCTCCCCCTCTCCCCTACTTCCCTTCCCTGCTCCTCCTCGACTATTCTCGCTTCTCTCTCTCTTTCTTGTCCTTCCCTCATTGTGCTTAATCCCTCTCACCATTCCACGATCCTCCTCCTTCTTCCCACTTTCCCACTGTCTTCCTACTCTTTTACACCCGTTCCATTACATCCGCCTTTTCTTTGTTCTACACCGCACCTCCTTCCTTCTTATCTCCTTCCCCTTAGCCCCAATTTTTCTGGCCGTCTGTTTCCGCTCTCTTCCTCTTTCCGTCTGCTAGGCACAACATTGTCTTAGTACCTTTCTGCCTCCTAGTCTGTCTCAGCCTCTCACTTGCTTACGTTGCAATGCACAAGACGAACGTGGTGTGTTGTGTTGCTTTTTTCCGTCTGTTCACCGTTTTATTGATACTCTCATTTTCTTTCAATTTCTTACTCTTTGTACTCCGTCTCAATATCGTTTTAATCTCCCACATAATTTATTTATATTTCTTTGTGATGACCACTTTTTCATTTTTATCTTTTTATTCTCACACTTTGTTTTTGTTTTCGCCATAACACATCTTAGTATTTACCAAAATCTACCTTCATTTTCTCTCACCCTTTTCTATTCTGCATGTTTTCTCTTTATTAATCCCTGTCATTTTTCACCTTATTAATCACTTTGTTCACCTGCTTCACCTTTTCCATTCTTTCATATTTTTACTCACATCATTCTGTTTGCCCTTCTTTGAATCTTCGATCTTCTGTTTCTTTTTCCTTCTGCTCACTCCAGCTCATCCTACAAAAACTCATCTCCACTCATTCCAGCTAACTTGCTCATCTCAGCTAACACTCAATATTTCCGTCCCCCTTTCATAAACGACGCCCTCTCTCGACTGCCACCCGTCCGTCCACCCGCCCGCCCGTCCGTCCAACCGTCCAACTGCCCGTCCAACCGCCCGCCCGCCCGCCTGCCCGTCCGCCTATGCTTCCCTGGCCGCCCTCTCGTCCGCTCTGTCCAGCCGCCCTCCCTCTTGCTTGCCCACCGACCTCTCGCCCGCCCGCCCCGCCCCGCCCGGCCCCGCCCCGCCCCGCCCCGCCCGCCCCGCCCCGCCCCGCCCCGCCCCGCCTCGCCCGCCCCGCGCATCCCACCCGCCCCGCCCCCGCCCCGCCCCGCCCCGCCCCGCCCCGCCCACCACCCCACGCCGTCCCGTCCGCCCGCCCCGCCCGCCCTGCCCCGCCCTCTCTCTTGCCCGCCCGCTTTCTCCTCCGCCACCGCATCTTGTGACGCCCCGTCGCGCCGCGTCGCGTCGCCTGCGCTGCCTTCCCCGCTTATCACCCCCCGCCCCTCCTCGCTCCCTCGTGCGCCCCATATCTCCCCGCCGCCGCTCATATCAGGGCAAGACGTTCCCGTTATGAAGCACGCCGCGCCCACCGCACATACAAAAGTGCGCATCAGCATAGGCCCCGCGCGTTTACTTATTTAAGCCTGCGCGCCCGCCCGCCAAGTTATGTGACGCGGCGGATAATATGACAGTTGCGTGCCGAGCGGCGAGCGCGGAGCGTGGCGCGGGGCGCTGCCTGCCCCTCGCGATTCCTAGCTCTGCTCACTAGGGTGGAGCAATCACCGCGTTCAGCTGTTTATGCTGCAAGATACGGGACAATCCTACGACGTCTATAAAGTTGTGAAACTAGTTCGTTTACAAGTAATCAACATAACTTTAAATTATGGGATAAGTATTTCTTGACTTCTCTCATTTTATTCGTTTCCTTTCGCAATTTCAGTAATTTAAAATTCCATTAAGGTAAAATATTCGATAATGCGAATAATTTTTTACTGTTCTTTGGTTTTCTAGTATTAAAGGTTCACTCAGTATAATAGAAACATTTTTAAAAAAATCAATCGCAATGTTTAATAGTAGACCCCACGTCTATTTGATCACTATGTTAGGCGGTTATTATAGAAACGCCATGCGTTTTGCTCATGTGCATTTAATATGTAGTTGAACCGCAATATTGTTTTGAAAGGTAACAATTGCTTTAAAAAAAATTAGCACCGAAAGTTTCATACGGATTGATTTATGGAAGTATGGATTTCTGGCTAAAGAATGATACTTGTGTGTGATGTCATTGAAAATTAATAAATTATTTAATTACTGGTTCGCAGTGTACTGTTTTATTGTATCTTTAGTTTCCATCGTCCTTTAATCCCACAGTTGAAGATGCAGTGTTGTCACGTACATTATTATTTTCTACAATATATGCCGTGCCTTACCAAATTATGTGCGCTTTGGAAATACTGAAGAGATTATGCTAAATTTCATCAACTATAACACACAGTCCTTGGGAAATTTTTAATTTTCTGAACTGCTACTATCATATGATGAATAACCAAAATCCAAAGCTATCTTCGGAAAAAGGAAAGATAGTGTATAAGTTTAAAAACTTTATTTGGAATAAAGGATGTTAGACGTTTTTAATATCACATGATACGACAATAAAACTCATTCAATTACAAACATATTCAACTCGAGCTACTTTCTCACGAGGTAAGGTCGTCTTTTTAGCATATAATTTGAAATTCAATTGAAACGTCAATCAAACAATTTATAATATTTTGTGAATTGCTAATAATCACTACTTATCAGCGAAATTGTCTGCAGTTGACGCCGTATTGGGAATTCAAGCTGTTGCAGAAAGCCATGACTCAACTCAATGGTCACGTAAGTAAGTATTGAACCAGAGTATTAATAGATCAAACGCTTTTTTTCTTGCTATATTAACTTTTGTCTTTATGTTACTATAGTAATACACGTTTAACTGTAGGGGAAAACTGAAATTTGGCGTATTTTAATAAAATAGTCATTCGACTTAACTCTCACTGGACATTCGCCGGACTAGTCCATTCGTTATGGATTTCTGTTATATCAGAATTCAGGTATGTCTCACATTTCTTACCTAATGGTTTAGAAATTATATTTAATTTTCGTGAAACGAAACCCCTATGGATATTAGTGTCCTTGTAAAGTGAGCACTGTGAAGTCGACCGGATTTTCTTTCCGGGCCAAGAACATTATCCACGCGTGTGCGGCGCGACAGGCGAGCAGCGGCAGTGAAGAGTAGCATAATGAATCACCTTGGCAGAGCGAGCATAGGTGGATGGAGGTGACGGAAAAGTCGCAGGGTGATAGAAGCACTTGGCCACCGGACGCGGCGCGCATTAATCACCGAAAGCTTCTTCGCACGACGCCCCTCACTCCCCGACGTCACCTTAGACATTTAAAAGTCAAATTTAATTTATAGTAATTTCTGTGATGAATTGTATTACATGGCGAACACACTACGTGTGAGTAGAAATGCGTTATATATGTAGATGTTTTTACAATATTTCATCTGGTTTTAATACCATTTGTTAAATTGAACGTTGTTTGAGTGGTTCAATATGTTTTTCGTTTTCCTGTCTACGTGCTGAAATCAAGGACTCTCCGCTTTTAAACTATCTTTATTTAATTTAAAATAATATTTTTATGAAATTTTTATTTAATTTTTTTTCAATACGATTATTTAAGGATTCAGCACATATCTCCACGTATTATCGTTGGTAGATAAGCTGTTCGTTTTTTGTTCTTTATTTAGTGCATTATTACTCTCATATACAGCACAAATTAATTCAGTGAGTGAAAAGGCGTTTCTTTAGCGTAACATGTTTGGCGGATTTCGTAAGAAATGTTGTCTTTTCTAACTCAATGATCTTTTCAGAAGTTGAGTATTCAGAAAGCCATTATGACAGTCGAAAAACCAAAATTAGACAATGTTCTGGTGACTGCAAAATCAATATTTTTCGGTGAAGATTCCAGAGAAGTATTAACTTGGAAATCGAAGATCATAACAAGTTCCCTCCATTCAAAATTAGAGCAATTAATTTTCCTTACATTGTAATTTTTTACAAATTCGTGTGTGAAAGAACGATTTGTTTAAGTGATTGCATCGCCTAGGAATGAAACAATTCAATCTAACAATCATTACGGCAATATTATTTAAATTTCTAACAAAATTCCGAAGATCTGACTATAATTTCACAGACGTATTCAGAAAGCTCCATGATCAAAAGATTGAATTTGATGGTCAGTCTCTTAAATCAAGTGTCCAAAACGTCCCTCAATTGTTTCGCAGATGTTTGTTCTTCAGTCCTCGAGTAATTAGGACGTCCAGAGCGAAACGCCGCTGAGCATTCTGTGGCCGGGACAGGCCGTCGCGACGCGCCCGCCGCCCGCAGCCCCGGAGAGGGACGGCGCGGCGTGGCGCGGCGCGTGGCGAAAGGCGGCGGCGTCCCGGCGCCGGCGTCGCGACGCCCCGGCGCAGTTTTGCCGCCGTCTGTACCGGCGGCGACGCTGGCGGGGCGCGGCGAGCGAGGGGCGCCGGGCGCGGGCGCCGCCCGACCCGCTTGGTCATTATATCCATATTTGCAGTAAACTATCCGGGGGCTGTATATCTTGACTCAACATGCAAAGGTTTGTGCTAAATGGGCTCTAATGATGAACGATATAGGCACCAGGTGGACGTAACACCGCTCCTCGCATCGTAAATACCCGGCGCAGGCAGCGGCCCGCCCCGCCCCCGCCACGCCCCCGCCCCGCCGCCAGCCAGCCCGCGCGCGGCTGCGAAGGCGGGGGCGGGGGCGGGGCCCGGGGGCGGCGGTCGAGGGCGCGGCGGCTCGCCGCCATCCCCGGCCCAGACGCTGCCTCCACGCCGCCTCAGACTCAGACGCCGGCTGATCGCCTCGAGGAGGAGACGGTAACGTCGCATGGTATAGAACGATTTTCCTAAGGATGAGCCAAAGTGACAGTTCGCGAAAACAAGTGAACATCGCATGTATTTCAGGAAAGTATCCCTCCACTGCGACAGCTGTTCAACCACGCCCCTTCGTAAAGTGCTAATGGCTCCTATGAAAACATCCCTATGCAGAAGTCTTAACAGTTTTGCTAAGGTATATGCACGTACGCGAGTCCGGAAAATATATAAATTTAATTTCGTACGTGGAAAATCACTTAACATGCTCTCGTAATCAGTAAAAGAAAACTGCCACGAATGTAAATAGAAAGAAAAATAATTTTAAGCCGTAAACACGTGCACCAGTACGCATCTCGCTACCAAGTCTCGGTTTTAAAATAAACATAATATTTATCACACAAAAAGTAAATTCGATGTAATACATAATGCAAAAAGAATTTTTGCAGAAGAGCACATAACACTACACTTCTTAATATCAATTATTTCTCGCAGCGCACTATATTTTTGTCGGACAAGGACACGACAAAAGGAAGTGTCGAAGTCATTTACAAGTTAGCCAACTGCAAACGAACGAATGCGGGAAGGGAGTCTAATGGGTTCAAAAACACAACGACCACAGAACCTTCAGTTATGTTGCCAGCACTAGCTGTCACTTTGGCTCATCCTTAGGAAAATCGCTCTATACAATGGGAGAACAGGGTGCAGGCAGGGGTGGGGATGAGAAGGCGGTGGACAGGCCGAGTTGGTGCGGGTGGCGGAGGCGGGAACGGGGAAAGGAGTGGCGGCGGTCGGCGGGGGTGGCGGTGAATGTGGGGGTGGGGGCGGGGGCGGCTGTCGGGCTCACGGGTGCAGGCAAGTCGCCGCCCCTGCCGACTGATCGCCACACAACAGCCTGTCTTAATGGCCGGAGGGGGGGGGCACGTGAGGGGCGCCTCGAGAATACATCACGGGATCGCCGCCTCGGGGAAGAGCGGCCGGCGAGAGCGCTGCTTTCTGGGACAAATTCGGGAACTCTCGGGGAGTCGGTGTGAAGTGGGAGAGGCAGAGTGCGGCTCGTTTTCGAAACAATACGGTTGCGTCGTTCACGCGCGTAGAGTTCCCGAAATGTAAAATATGTCAGTATTTGTTAACTTCCAATGGAGACATTTTCTAGAGTCAGCTCTTCATATGTGATATGCATATTAATTTTGCAGAATATTATCTCCAATCAATTTTTCCTCTTTTCTTCTTTTGTTAGGGGGATTAAAGCAGTAAACGACAGTACATATTAAGTTTTCAGGTAGAGAAAACACGCATTTTTGCTTAGGATCAAAACAAGATATATTTGAGTGGATCAAGGGAAATAACACCTATGCCCGAATTGGAGAGTTTGTTGATACAAATTAATTATCGCAATAACAATGATGATTAATGAAGTGATCATGCAATGAACATAAATGTTGCACATATTTTTACAAATAAGTCTTATTTCGAGATATTTTGGGCATTTTTATAAAGTGTCTTGCTCGAACTTTTGATACATTTAATTTTGCCCGTCTTGGCTCTAGATAATCATGAGATGTTTAGTACAATGCGTCTGCACTTTTGATCTTAGAGAATTGTTAATATCTACTATAATTACATCTAAAAGCTTGCTTCTAGCTAGATAGCAAATTTGCTGGTCTAACAAGAGAGTGGAGTCATTTAGAGGGTTGATGGGTCAAGGTAGAAATATAAAGAGGAATGTAAATAAATGAATTGCAAGAAAAGCGAGATCGGAATTGTATTTTATATTTATAATTAATATATTATATATTATGAATAGATCGGAAAAATATGTAGTATGAAACATCAAAATATATACATAATATGGAATGAAAAAAGTAAGAATATGTAATAAATTTGTGAAATCAGATATAATATGTAATATTAAAATGCAACTATTTTAAAACACATTAACCTAATCAGAAATTACATTCAAAAAGTTCCTAAACATATTTTAAAAATAATACAAACGTCTAAAAATCATTTGGAGAGCACAAGTGTATGCAAGTGTGTGTTTTGAACTTTACAAATTTCCCGTCAGTAATAAAAGCTTCATCTATCGCTATCCAGGACCATAGTTTAGCAGTTAACTAGACGCGAAAGGACCCCTCGTAGAAACTGGCAATATCTACGACCAGCAAATAATTGGCGTGAAGCATTCTCATCGATTTGTTACACGTCCGAGATTGCCGAAATTGATCGGAAATTAAGGTTAAAGGTCACAAAACGTGACGTCAGTAATTCTTTGCACACCTAAAGGTGAAAACGACCTCAGTCGCCCACTTCTCGTGACAGACTGGAAAAACATCCGACCGTGCTTTAATGTAGCGCACCTCGAGTTGACAGAACTTAGTATCTATGTACGAAAGAATTATGATTTTAAAAAAATACTTCTTTTCATAAAAAATGTAATGAAATAGAAGAAACTTGATAGATTAAAAATATTTTATGAAAATAGCAAAATATGTAAAATATGTAACAAAGTACCAAATATGAAAAAATATGCAACGAAAAAATTGATATTGTGTTAGGATGGCGACGATTCGTCAAGATTTCAGTTTTGACGACGGTGAGAAGAAAAACAAAAAATATGTAATTACATAAAAATCTGATCTCTAACTATGAATTATATGTTTTTACGAAGCTTGTTCTGCAGAACCTGCTTTGCTTTATTTCAACTCCGAACTCACTGAAATCTGATTACAACAAACACTTATTTTATAACTATTTTTCGTCCGAGCTAACCTGTATAATTTGTGAGAAGATTGTTTAATAATCATACAAATTTCACTGGCTTGACACCAGTAAAATTAAAATTTCATAAATAAATCGGTTGTTACTGGGTGTTTCGTGAATAGGTTGGCATTAACAATAACTCCCAATATCCTTGAATTATGACATTAAATTTCAATTTTAATCATGGTATTTTCTCTCGTCACTAATTGTAAGTCTTTACATTCTACATTTTGGTCAATACTGTATAAACATCTTGAATCGCCATAAAGATAAGTACAAGAAATTCAGGGATTAAATCACAATCCAATAAACTCTTAACTTTTTTCAAAGCCTTAATACTTCATTTATTCAAGAAAAACGATGATAGCGTAAAAATTTATTTCTGGTATCAAGAATACGTTTGGTTTCAGGTGCGACTCCTTTACTTATTAACATAATTTATTTGCTGGAGCTTTTCGGATGCCGTGAAAATTTCAACTGATTAATTTATAAGGAATTATTAAAGAGGATGTGGAGCAGCATGCTTTAGTAGTTTCAGAGCCTTTGTTTTCCCACCTGCCCATCACCACTCCTTGAATATATGAGCTGTCGTTTGCACGTTTTCGCTTTACTCACAAACCCCTCAGTGTGGCGGATGTATTTAAATACATCAAGAACTTGACGTGACTTATCTTTTGAAGCCCCCTCCATATCTTAATAAAGACAGTTAATGTCTTATATTGGACATCTTTTGAAGAAAAAAGGAAGATTTAATGAAGCTAAAAAGTTAAAACTGAAAAGTTAAGCTTATATCCTGTAGGAAGAGATTACTTAGCGGTTGGGAGACGACGATGGCTTTCGTCAACTCTTCTCTACGCAAGACTCGCTCTCTTTTTTTTCTCCTCCTCCGCACTTCTACCCTTCCAGTTCCTCAAAGTGTCAGGAAGATGATTACAAACTCCGAGCGAGCTGTTGGCAGCTCTCTATCCCCATGCAATTAACGCTCTAAGACTGATAAGCCGTGTTGGCATTCTCCACGAAATTTCTCCCTGCCGCTCCCAGCCACGGCTGCGCCCTCGGAAAAAAACCTCTCAATCTTTGTCGATATCTGCAGGAGACTTTTCGCCCAAAAGCGACTCAAAATGACGGCAATTAATCACAAAAATAAAACTGCCACTGCGCTGTTGCTGCCGCCGGAGCGCTGCGCCGCGTCGCGGTGAGCTCGTCTTCGCGTCTGCGGCGTGGTGATGCGGTGGGCGAGCGGATGAGGGCGTCGCCGGAGGGAAGGGGTGGTGCTTGGGAGAACGCAGATCCAGTGGCGGCGATGGTGACGGTGGAAGTGTTTCTGATGGTGGTTGGGTGGGGGATCGGTGTAGGGATGGGGTGCGGGAGGTGTGGTGACGTACTGAAGTGTTTCTGATGGTGGTAGGTGGGGGATCGGTGTAGTTGCATTAGTGCGGGAGGTAGCGACATAGGTAGGTGTGGTGGAGTGTGGTAATAGGATGGATGGGGTGGGGTGAGGGAGTGGTGGTAGAGATTACAGTATGGCTTTGGTGTTGGTAAGGGGGATTGTGAGAGTGGTAGAACGTTCGTCCAGTACTGACAGAGGTGATAGTGGATGGAGGCTCATATCCTCAAATTGAAATAAACGCAGTATTGAGAACACACGATAGACCGTGGGGGAAACGGATCACAGCTATTTAATAAAACATGACGTGAGTGAACGAGGATGATGATGTGAGTGATTTGGAAAGTAGTGAAGGTAGTGAAAGCGATGGTTGTGAGTGTAGTGGAGACAACTGAAATCCGCTGCAAAACAATAACAAAATATTTCAATGCGAATGCAAAAAAAAAAAAATAAAATGAATTTGGAGGAAAGGTGATGACGGAAAAGTATTGCGAGGAATAACTTGAATAACTACGAAAGATGTGAAGTGATAAATATTGCGGTGATGAGAATCCATGGAATGAAGGTATCGGTGGCGATGAGTCGCAAATCTGGAAGGGGAAGAAGGAGGATGAGATTTGAGAGTGTAAAATGTGATGAGGATTTGAGCAATAGGGATTGGGGGGTGATGGAGAATGGAGAATATGGGGTGAGTAATATGATACTTGACATTTATATCAAGGTGGGGAATAGGGGTGTGGGGAATGTGCGGTTGGGAAATATGTAGTAGCTGTAGGATATTACGTGGGGTACACGATAAGTCACTTCCAAATGATAGTAATAAACTATTCATAGTGCTAGGTGATGTTAAGTAGACATATGGATGGATATCAATGGGAAATATGAAAGTGGGAAGACGTGGGAATAGGCAATGTGAATGTACGGTAAAACGGAAGGAATAGTACGAGGTCGGGTGCGCGAAGGTGGGAGATACAGATCCTATTTCTTTCCCCAAAGCGGAAAGTGTCGCGGCATGGAAAGGCGTTGGCACACAGCTGGCGGTTCCACCCCCCGCGCAAAGCCGTGGGTTCCGGTGTGGGCAACGCACGTGGTAAGGCTACATGGGAGGGCCGGCGGACGCGGTGTGGGCGGTGGAGGAGACGGCAGCGCACGTGGCAAGGCTACGTGGGAGGGCCGGGGACGCGTGTGGGCGGTGGAGGAGACGGCAGCGCACGTGGCAAGGCTACGTGGGAGGGCCGGCGGACGTGTGGGCGGTGGAGGAACGGCAGCGCACGTGGGCTACGATGGGAGGGCCGGCGGACGCGGGTGTGGGCGGTGGAGGAGACGGCAGCGCGCACGTAAGCAAAGGCGCTACGTGGGAGGGCCGGCGGACGCGTGTGGGCGGTGGAGACGGCAGCGCAGTGGCGAAGCTACGATGGGAGGGCCGGGGACGCGTGTGGGCGGTGGAGGAGACGGCAGCGCACGTGGCAAGGCCTGCGTGGGGAGACCGGCGGACGCGTGTGGAGCGGTGGAGGAGGGGAGACGGCAGCGCACGTGGCAAGGCTACGTGGGGGCCGGCGGACGCGTGTGGGCGAGTGGAGGAGACAGCGCACGTGAACGAGAGCTTCACGATGGGAGGGGCGGCGGACGCGTGTGGGCGGTGGAGGAGACGGCAGCGCACGTGGCAAGGCTACGTGGGAGGGCCGGCGGACGCGTGTGGGCGGTGGAGGAGACGGCAGCGCACGTGGCAAGGCTACGTGGGAGGGCCGGGGACGCGTGTGGGCGGTGGAGGAGACGGCAGCGCACGTGGCAAGGCTACGTGGGAGGGCCGGCGGACGCGTGTGGGCGGTGGAGGAGACGGCAGCGCACGTGGCAAGGCTACGTGGGAGGGCCGGCGGACGCGTGTGGGCGGTGGAGGAGACGGCAGCGCACGTGGCAAGGCTACGTGGGAGGGCCGGCGGACGCGTGTGGGCGGTGGAGGAGACAGCAGCGCACGTGGCAAGGCTACGTGGGAGGGCCGGTGGACGCGGTGTGGGCGGTGGAGGAGACGGCAGCGCACGTGGCAAGGCTGCGTGGGAGGGCTGGCGGACGCGGTGGGGACGAAGCGTGTATCAAGGACCGATCCATCACGCGCTCTCACCGCTTCCGGCCACTCCGACGAGCTCTGACGCCGTCCCCGTCGCCGTCGCGCCCCCCCCCCCCACGCCCGCGCGTGGATTTATTAAACGCGCACAATGAAGAATGTGCGGAAGCCGTCGCGTCCGGGCAAGATATCGGTCACTCGAATGCCGCGACGCAAAACACACTTTGCGGGCGACAAGTGCCAGAAGGGGAGTGAGCGACGTTCTCCGTCCTCCGCTTATAAATTGATTCGTAAATGGACGGGGTGTCGGGTGAAAAACGGGACGTTAACAGGAAAAATAAAAAAAATAATTTAACATTGTATTAAGCTATTTCTGATAGTATAATAAACTATGCTATATGAGTAATGTAATATCTGCATTAATAATTTGATGTTTTAATTGATTTGACCTCCATTCAGTGCTTGTGGAGCCTTTCTTTACATTATTTTTTATTCTAAGTTTGTATTTTATCGAACAAACTTTTGAACGCTTATTGCACCTCAGCAATTCGGAATATCTAAGGAATTTATTAGACAAAATATGCTTAAATTTGTCTTAAGAGCTTATTTTCGAAATTTCACCTTTTCCTCCCCGGACATCCTGTATACGTATAGATTGCACATTAGAGAAAAAAATGTAGAACTTTTTTGAAGAACTACATGGAGGTGACAATTTTTTAACGTTTAAATGTGAATACCGTTTTTAATTATCCTTTGTCGTTTTAATGACGTCTTTCTTGGTACATTTCACTGTTTGTGACATACTTTTATCTACGTTTACAAATGCATTGAGTTTTTGTGACAAGGTTATTTGCTTCTTTTCTACGTCGATTATCAGAATTTCACTTAATGTAAAATGATAGTAAAAGTTGTCAAAGGTAAGGAGGAAAAGACTAGAAAATGTTTTAAAGAATGAAGTGAGATATAAAAGAAATGTTCATTGATGTAGCCGTTACGGTACGGCCGAAACACGAAGCGAGTAAAACAATAATTGGGGTCGGAATAATTAGAACCAAATGCAAAGACACGATTAGATAAATTATGTATATGGATAAAGTTGTTCTGTCAGAGGATGCTGAGGAAAGGATTTCAAATGAAGAGTCTGCAAGTTTGAAGAACAGATAGACGTATACGCGAAGAGAAGTAAATTTGATGTGTAAATGCAATTGACACTTTGTAGGACAACATCAACAGCAGAAAACGACGAAAGAAAAAAACGAAAGAAAGTAAAATTAGAGAAAATAGGAACACCTGGGAAAGAATTGGTAAACCAAAGGTCATGTATCCGTTTGGGGGATAATGTCAAAAATAAGAGCAAATATTTTATATACACAAGCATGAAAGACACTTAAAGAGATTAGGGGAGTATATACAAAGAATGCAACTATATACATTCAAAAAACTATGTATGGAGAAAATGATACAAACCTAAACTCAGGCGTAACTAAGGGGCAGAGATAATAAAGCACAATTTGATGATTGGTCTGGAATGATTTTGTATGTCGGGAGATAAGTATTGTGTTCTGTATGAATAGTTAAAATAAATTTTGTATTATTGATTAAATCATAAATGATCACAAATGTAAATTGCTTTTATCAACTAGCTTTATTTAATTTAATATTTATTTATTACACGTATTCTTGTGACGAAAAAAATTGTATTCGCTGCACAGACATACCCTATTAGTAATAAAGTTTGACTGAATTAATTAGATTATTCTTCTTGAATATATATTTTCTGCCTAATTATTATTATGACATTATTGAAAATTATATTTATATTTTGCTCTCTTGTGTATGTAGTATGTATAGATAATTACGTAATTCTCCAAAACATGGATCTCAAACTTTGATGGAAATGCCTATTTTGAAAGTTCCCTAATTTTACCTATTTTTTAATCGTCTGTCTGTCTGTGTTTTCCTGCCCGTGGTGGTAGGTATTGCAACTTCGATGTATTACATTTCTACGTCGTTTTAATTAACACAAGAAGAAATACTGAATGCTGTGTTGTAGCGTCAATACATTATAAACAAAGCCCACAAAATAAATGGTTGATATACACAATAACTGGCAGCCTACAGCACCAATGGGTTAATCCTAATGGTTACTCGCTTTCTATAAACACAGATTTTTTTGTAAACGTTTTGCAATTGTTTATGACTTGTAATTTCTACATATTCATAATTAGATCACAAAAGATGTAGTACTGCTGTTTTTCTCTTTATGGGCGCTAGATATGTAACATTGGGCGGTTACTATAAGTGTAATGCATTTTTGGTTAATGATGGATTGGCAGACATTTATATTACAACTCTCTTTAAAAAATGCCGCCTTAAACGAGATCAGAATTGATTACTTTTGCTTGTGAGCAACAACCCAAAACGGAAAGCAGCATTGTGGAAAATATCTATTCCACACAGGTGAGAAATGTCCAGCGGATATGTCGGAAACACTTCCTTTGAAAACACTTCAACGTCCATTCTGTGGTACGAAAATAATGCGCGCCACGTAAATACCGTCTACAGATAAGGTGAATAAACAGAGGCCATTCCTCATTAATCATCATCATGTCGAAGAGTTTGAGCAAGGAGGAAAATTACCTGTTCACAAGAGAAAAAATGATATTTAAAATACACTTTATATCGCTTCATCCGTCATCTGATCGATTCGTCTTATTAAGTCTTTCAAAATGTCTCTCCTTGAAACGTGATATCTGTGTTTTCCTTATCAGTTTTCAATCTAATATTTATCTTTGCACTAAATAGTTTTTAGTTTCTTTCTAAAGCATAGTTTATAGAATTTTAAATACGTCCAGAATAGTTTAATTTCATAGCAAGAAGACTTTTGTGTGGTAATGAGATTAAAAAAAATAGACGTATACAGAATCTTAATCTGAATCATTAACGGTATTAGAATCTTTTTACCTTCGAACCATTGAAAAAAGTGCTTTTCAGAAGAGCACTAAAAAAGAAATAACGAAAAACATTATTTTGTGCTGAGATGCATTTAATATTTTTCTACAAAATTTAAATTATTTAATTTTGCTTTAGCAATAGGTAAAAAATGTGAGACGGAACGGAAATGATAATTTCCTCCATGTGGAAGAAACGTTTCGTATTTTGAATTCTCTTTCATGTTATTATTGTAATTCTAGTTGTCAAAGTAATAGTTGACATCTAGCAACGTTTCATTTATTACTTGAGGTTCCGCAACATCATAGTGTAATGGCGTTTCCTCAAAAAAACAAGAATTCATAATTCATAGCCATATTTTTTATAATAATGAAATATGCTCTTTACGTTATTATTTATGAATTAATTTTATTCAAATAAATTAGTTCTTAATGCAAAACGACGTGTCTCAACGTTATTTAAACAATTAATTTGCATTATATATAAAATCCAAGAATTTCAAACCTTTCTTAAGAACGCGAAAAATATAGTTACTTCCCTGTACCTATCAAAATATATTTTTATAGTGCTCAGTTAGTTAAAAACTGACCAATATGCATTCTTCAAATTCATAAAAAAATAACGTTCGTGGATTTTTTCTCTCTTTGCTTAATTTAGTTCAGTTTTACGAGCAATAGTTTTTTACTTTGAAACTCATTTATGTTATTGGAAATTGTGACCATGTATAAGAAAAATTAAGTACAAATTACTATTTTATGCCCATCCTTAGAATTGTCGCTTTATTCTAATACAAATTTTTTATCTATGCAACAGTATACCAGAAACAGTTATTGATTCTGGTTGCAGTATGTGCTTCCATCTTAGTGATTTCGCTAATTAGGATATTCTGATTTTCATATACACAGTGTAGACTAATATTGATTCAGATCATGAGCCCCGCATTTTAGACCGCATATAATGTTGCAAATGCTCTCCATATTTTCTCTTAAGACGACCTTCATCTATTCCTTAAAATTGATCTCCTCATTACTTTCTTAGTGGAAGAGAAATTAACGATACCCACATGAAGGCCGAATATTATCTACATCATTAAATGCATCATGACGACTTTCATCAGAGCTGATTGGATTGACATTCTGCCAAGTAAGGTAACGCGGAGATTTCGATCGTACTACGGGACATTCCAGTGCCTCGCCCGCAACCGCAGGTGCCTGTTCGACCAACGCTGTCTCCGCCCTGGGGCACACCCTCAGCCACAACCTACGCCCCCCCCCACGCTACTCTCGCGAACTCCATCCACCCCCATTGTCCTTGCTGTACTCGCCAACTTCGCCATCCACGTCACTCCCGCAACTCCCGCCACCCGCTCATTTTTTCCCACCCTTTCCCTACCATTCTGAACTCTTCTCCATCACCTTCGCCTCCCCCATAGTCTGCAGTGTCCTTGCAACCCTCATCGCTCTCATGATCCTGACCAACTCCTAACCGACTTCGCTGCCATCGTCTTCGCCATTATAAACGTCTACAACTCCACACCCCCATCTCCCTTACTAGCATCGTTTTCGCCGACCTGACCTGTTTCATTGTTCTAGCGCTCTCCTCTACCTCCCATCATCGTCCTTTTCTGTCTCACCGAACTATCACCCTCGTTGATTCCGCCACTCTCACCATCATCGCCACCCTAGACATCCTCGCAATATTCTTCACCTTCGTTGCTATTCCGCTTCTCTCTCTCTCTCTCTCTCTCTCTCTCTCTCTGTCTCTCTCTCTCTCACACACACACACTCTCTCTCTCACACTCTCTTTCTTTCTCTCCCTCTTTTTCTCCCTCTTTTTCTCTCTCTTTTTCTCTCTCTTTTTCTCTCTCTTTTTCTCTCTCTCCCTTTTTCTCTCTCTCCCTTTTTCTCTCTCTCCCTTTTTCTCTCTCTCCCTTTTTCTCTCACTCCCTCTTTCTCTCTCTCCCTCTTTCTCTCTCCCTCTTTCTCTCTTTGTCTTGACTGTCTCTGCGGCCGTATCGCCCTCGACGCCCAGGCCGCCGCTATTCAGAGTTCGCGGGCGAGCGGACTGAGGCGGACGTTTGGGCGGGCGGGCGATGACCGTCCTCTCCTCCCAGCCGTCGCCAGCCCTCCCCCGGCCTGCCCACGAGACGACCAGCGTCCGGCGGCGGCGGCTGCGTTGGCCGGTCGCTCGCGTGTGGCCACTGGCAGCGGCGCCGCTTGGTATGCAACCCGCCGAGCGCACCTGCCCGAGAAGTTGCCTGCCCCGCGCGTCAGGGGCCCCGGGCTAATGAACAGCGGGGACAGGCAGCGGAGGCGGGCGGGGGCGGGGCCGGGGTGGCGGACCCGACGGCCACCGCCGCCGCCGCCACGCGTTCGCCTCGGGGCCACTTCGCCGTCCGCCCCCGCCCCCGCGGAGGACGCTCCGCCCGATGCGCGCGCCCTCTCGTAGCTTTGCCGCCGCGCCGCGGGGAATTCTCCGCCGGTCGCGGTGACCGTTTGAGCGGCCCGTCCACCCACGCCCCCGCCCGCCCTCCACTTCACCCAACGGCCTCCCCGCCCCTGCCTTCCCTTTGGCTTCCCTGCGGCGCCGCCTCCGCGCAGCTGACACTTTGGAAGTTGATTATCTTCCTAATGGGCGGCCCTCGCGTCGAGGTAACGGCGTTCCCGGGAGGTAATCGCAGAAAGGTGCTCGGGAGAGATCGGCCCGGAGGGGAGGAATCAGTCGTAAAAGAGCGGGCGGGCGGGCGGGAGACGTCGGCGTTTGTCAGCGGCGGCAAGTTGCCTGCCCTGGCGCCGCATCAGGTGGCGCTAACGCTTTGTTGCGGAGGGGAGTCGCCCGAGGGACGCCCGGAGAAATATTAATTGAATTGGAGGCGCTGTGTGATGTGATGGCTTCTGCGCGGGCCGGGTTTCTCCGCAGCTCAAACGACCCGAGAAGAGGTTCTGTGCGCTTCCTCGGATGGGGCATTGAGATGTAAGAAGATTCTGAGAATGTTAGAGATATTAACGTAATTGGCTTATAAAAGCAAACCAAATCCGTTATCCGTGTTCGGAATCTATCGTTCAATAGATTTTGTAAACCACCTACTTACACGAAACAAAAATATTTTAGATAGCCACTACTAAAAGCTGTTCTTTCAGGGCATGCATAACGTGCTGAAAGTTCAATTTTTATCTCTAGTTCTGAAAGTGAGACGATGTTCTAGTGTTCAGATAAATCTGTGAATGCAACAAAGGAAACAAAATACTGTCATCTGACCGCATCACTTACAACTGACTTTCATTTATCTCTACATCATTTGTGATTTGCACACTTCAATAAAATGGTTGTCTAAAAATAGTGTGTAACACACGTGTTAAAAATGCTTTATGTCGCCCATAGAATTGCTACACAAGACCTATCACTAGAGCCCGGAAGTTCAGGCATTTATTTCGGCTCAAATAGGCAGGCAAAAAGGCATTTATTTTTACGAAAATAGGCACTAAAAAAGGCATTTATTCTAGCTATGGCAGGTTACAGAAAATCATGTAAAATCTAACAAATGATAATAGAAAAGGAAATGAAGTGAAAAGAATTTTGTTATGATTCAAATGAATAAGTTTTTATATTAATACTGAATCATACATAAACATTTACATGGAAACTTGATCTTTGTTTTCTTGGTTGCACATTACTATTAAATATTTCTTCAGATTTTCTACATTTAAACTTAACCGTCTGTCCGGAAGAATATTCTTCACAGCCGAAAATGACCTTTCAAGTTCAACCGAAGAAATGGGAGCATTAATAATGCAGGCTATTGAATTTGGAGTCATATCAATATCAACTCCAAGTACACCGCTCAGAACACTACAAATTGTTTTCAGTTTTTCCAAATCCTCATTCGCGCTAACGACACTTTTGCACTTTTGTGCTACAGCTAAACCTTTTTCTCCAGGCACCTGCATTAAACCCTCTAATGTTTCTTGAAAGACTTTCATGGCTGACACAAGGTTTTCGCCCCTTTTTTCCAGATTTGCAATTATTTGAGGCAACTTTCCATAATGTGCGAGGATAAACGCAAGTTCACTGTTTAGTTTTGCATTACTCAAAAGCTTCTTCACTTCACGTACTGATGCAGCTTCATTTTCTGGTAGAACCTTAAATACGTCGCGGATTTATATACGGAACCTTAAATACGTCTAGATGATTTGCGTAATACGCAGCAGCGGATATCCAGGTTCCCCATCTAGTCAATATCGGCTGTAGAGGAAGAGCTAATCCTGGCGCTTCTTCTCTGAAAATCCGGGTACGGGAAGGAGATTTTAAGAACACTTTTTTTAGTATTCGAAATCAACTTGTCTACCGTAGGATGCAAAGATCTTATCTCTTCAGCAATCCTGTGAAGTCCATGGATTAAACACGTTACATGAAGCATATTCGGGAAGAGTACTTTCAGTACTCTGGCTGCCTTCTTCATGTACGGGGCAGCGTCAGTGATGAAAAGTAGAACATTATCATGGCGTAATGCCTTCAGGTCACAGAAGTAGTAAGGAATTGGTAAATAATTGAGCAATTGTTGTACCATTCGCTTTCTCCAATTCTTCAGATGTAAGAAGAAAAGTTGAGAACTCACAGTAAGTCGGTTCCATAGTTCCAATGACGACATTACCTAGATAGCGTCCTGTAGCGTCCGTAGTTTCATCAATGGAAATCCAAATGTTTTTATCACCAATTGCTTCACGAATTCTATTTAAAGTTTCTTCATAGCAGATGGTCAGATAGGTTTTCCTTAACGTAGATTCTGATGGTACCATTTCTTTCGTATATTTTTCTAAAAAGTGTCTAAACGTCTGGTTTTCCAATTTCCAAAAAGGAATACCAGCGTCCATGCATGCCTTGCACAGATCGAGAGAAAACTGGGACTGTCTACTGGATGTTGCGTCCACCGCCGAAATTAACTGTTGTTCCTTTTTTCCACTCTTCTTCGCGATTGCAGATTTATGTCTTGTTGTTGCCATATGCAGAGAAATGAAGTACTTCTTTTCATGGTTGACAGCTTTCTCGCACAATTTGCAAAACAGAATAGCACTATCGGTGGAAAATACATCTTCGCCAAATTCACGCACATAGCGATGCAACTTACTACTTAACGGCACGTTCAATTTCGGCATTATTAATACGATGTTTTTTTAACACAATGTTATTCCTACGAAGTAACAGAGCGAACTGAAATATTCTCTTTTGAATCTTCAAATGGCACCAGTGAAAACACTGATATTACTTTCGTTCTTCGAACTCGTGTAATCGCCATTGAGCCGGGCCGTATCGCATGTCATATAGGACCTCCAAGGCGCTCTGCTTTAGTAGTGTGGGATGGAATCACTCGTGGCAAAAGGAAGCCTGTGGGTGTCAGTGATAGAAATCGGAGGTTCCTAGCGGGTATCGTCTCGCTTTCTCACAGCGGCTTTTAACACTT